>OZ038445.1:5188867-5203867 GCA_964036265.1 Daptonema setosum
TATTGGATATATCCCGCGGACACTAAAATCAGATTAATTTAGCATATGAATAATCTATTCAGCCATTAGGAACTTCCCGTGGAAAGTAATCGATTGCCGTTGCAATGAATATCCCGTGGAAATAATATATTGAGCCATTAGGAACCTTCCGTGGAAAGTAATCTATTGCCGTTGCAATGAATATCCCGTGGAAATAATCTTTTGAGCCATTTTGAAGCTTCCCGTGGAAAGTAATCTATTACCGTTGCGTTGATCATTGCATGTAAAAATATTATTTAAAAAAATATTACTTTCAGTATTGGATATATCCCGTGGACACTAAAATCAGATTAATTAAGCATATGAATAATCTATTGAGCCATTAGGAACTTCCCGTGGAAAGTAATCGATTGCCGTTGCAATGAATATCCCGTGGAAATAATCTATTGAGCCATTTTGAAGCTTCCCGTGGAAAGTAATCTATTACCGTTGCGTTGATCATTGCATGTAAAAATATTATTTAAAAAAAGTATTACTTTCAGTATTGGATATATCCCGTGGACACTAAAATCAGATTAATTTAGCATATGAATAATCTATTCAGCCATTAGGAACTTCCACTCAGATTAATTTAGCATATGAATAATCTATTCAGCCATTAGGAACTTCCCGTGGAAAGTAATCGATTGCCGTTGCAATGAATATCCCGTGGAAATAATATATTGAGCCATTAGGAACCTTCCGTGGAAAGTAATCTATTGCCGTTGCAATGAATATCCCGTGGAAATAATCTATTGAGCCATTTTGAAGCTTCCCGTGGAAAGTAATCTATTACCGTTGCGTTGATCATTGCATGTAAAAATATTATTTAAAAAAATATTACTTTCAGTATTTGATATATCCCGTGGACACTAAAATCAGATTAATTTAGCATATGAATAATCTATTGAGCCATTAGGAACTTCCCGTGGAAAGTAATCGATTGCCGTTGCAATGAATATCGCGTGGAAATAATCTATTGAGCCATTTTGAAGCTTCCCGTGGAAAGTAATCTATTACCGTTGCGTTGATCATTGCATGTAAAAATATTATTTAAAAAAAGTATTACTTTCAGTATTGGATATATCCCGTGGACACTAAAATCAGATTAATTTAGCATATGAATAATATATTCAGCCATTAGGAACTTCCCGTGGAAAGTAATCGATTGCCGTTGCAATGAATATCCCGTGGAAATAATATATTGAGCCATTAGAAACCTTCCGTGGAAAGTAATCTATTGCCGTTGCAATGAATATCCTGTGGAAATAATCTATTGTGCCATTTTGAAGCTTCCCGTGGAAAGTAATCTATTACCGAACTAAACAGGTTTTTGTCCTCATTTATTAAAATGGGGACAGATGTTAAAACAGGCTTTTGTCCCATTTCATAAAATGGGGACATACGTGAAAACAGGCTTTTGTCCCCATTTATTTAAATGGGGACAGTTGTGAAAACAGGCCACTGGTCGCTACTGAAACATTAGCTCGTTTAGACTCTTGAAACATTAACTCATTTATAACTTTAATGTATGAAACATTTGACGTTAATATAATAAAATGCGTTTTGTCCCCATTTCTTGAAATGGGACATCAGTTTTCTACTGAAACATTAGCTCGTGAAACATTAACCCACTATCGGACTGAAACATTAGCTCGTGAAACATTAACCTACTATCGGCCTACTCCAGACTGCTATTGCTGCACCATACGTGAAAATAGCAATTTCTTAAAATGGGACATCAGTTTTCTACTGAAACATTAGCTCGTGAAACATTAACCCACTATCGGACTGAAACATTAGCTCGTGAAACATTAACCTACTATCGGCCTACTCCAGACTGCTATTGCTGCACCATACGTGAAAATAGCAACTGTGGTTAACCGGGCTGGCGTTAACTGTGGTAAACCGGGCTGGCGTTACAGACAGACGCACACTGTTTCTTTATAGTATTAGATAACCACTACAGAGCACTCATTAAGCCTGCCATTTTTCAATTTTTAATTTTTCCTGTTGAATATATTTGATGTTCAGACATCACTTTGACTTTTTGATCAGTCTTTTTGGTTGAACAAGACATGTACTTGCGTTTTGTATGGCGTTTTTTCACCCTATAATTTCATCTGACTTTGAAGTCTTATTTACGCTTTTGAATAAAACAAAACCACGGAATCATAAAAATTTGGTTTTATTAGTTCATTACACGACATCAGAAGATGGTATGGTATGAATATGATCAAAATATGGTGAAATCACAAAAAACATAAACCACAAAATAAGAGACTTCTTAGCTTCGGAGTGGGTGAATCATATTTATCTCCTTCATACTTTAACAACATTATATTTTGTCGAAAAGTAATTCAGTTCTATTGAAAAATTCTCGTATTAGATGATTCCCCCACTCTTACTGACACACAGCGCCAACGTGAAGGCGAGTCTCTGATCGCCGTGCAAAATGTTGGTTTGGTGCACCCGCCAGAAGGCAGGGTCAAGTCCGCCAGGACACACCAGTACGGCAGAAAATAGTACATAGGTAAACACAAAAAGTAGAATGTTATGGTAGAATAAAACCGAAAATAATTAAAAATAGCAGAACTGTAAGAGTAATAAAAATGAACAAAAAAACTTAATAAAGTGTAGAACAATGGAATGGTTGGCAAGCAAGGTCATAAATGAAAATAGAGCAAAAATATAGAGCTTAAAAAGTAATAAAGTAACGTAAATTAGAGCAAACTACAGAGTTAAAAAAATCATGATAAATCATAGAAACGAAGATCATAAACAGAATGAAGGGTTAATCAAGTTAGAAAGAACCCAAGTGAACTGAAATAGAGCAAATTGAAGAGAAAAATTGGTACAGTAAAATAATCGAAATGAATAAGTATTAGAGTCAGTTGGAGTCAGAAGAGACAGTGCCGCTCTGGTGTGGTTAGCTTCGTGTACAAGGAGCAGTCAGTCAGAGTCGCCAGTGAGCAGTCGGAGTCGCTAATGAGCAGCCGGAGTCGCGAGTGAGCCCAGTACAGAGACCAGACCAATCTACAAATAACATAATTAGTAAGTATTCCATGCAGTTCAGTCATTCAAAAAATAAATCACACTTGGACCAACCACTAAAAACCTGACGAATTTCATTAGTGAGTCACAGTGTTTATACAGTGAAATAAGCAAACAATCCACTACGACAACCAACCAGTATGTTCCACTCCAATTGGCAGCCCCAATTCGGCAGTGAGCTGCTTGAGTCACCAGTGAGCAGCCGGAGTCGCCAGTGAGCAGCCGGAGTCGCTAGTGAGCAGTCGGAGTCGCCAGCGACCAGACCATCTTCAATTAACATATTTAGTGAGCCTTGTTCCATGCAATTCAATCACACAAAGAAAAAAACTACACATTGACCAACCGCTGAAAACCTGAGAAGTCTAATTAGTGAGTCACAAGGTTAAAACAGTGAAGCAAGCAGACTTTCAATAACGACAACCAACCAGGGTTTTCCACACCAGTGAGCGGCAGAATCGCCAGTGAGCAGCCGGAGTCGCCAGGCACCAGATCTTTAATCAAAATGTTTAGTAAGCCTCATTCCATACAGTTCAGTCATTAAAGGAAAAAACACTCACACATTGACCAACCGCTGAAAACCTGAAATTTTCATTAGTGAGTCACAAGGTTGATACAGTGAAACAAGCAAATGATCAATAATCACAACCAACCAAGATTTTCCACTCCAGTGAGCAGCCGAGTTGGCAGTGAGCGGCAGAGTCGCCAGTGAGTAGCCGGAGTCGCCAGTGAGCATCCGGAGTCGCTAGTGAGCAGTCGGAGTCGCCAGTGAGCAGCCGGAGTCGTTGAAGAACACTCCGCATGAAACGAGAGAGTGCGGCTGGAGTCGCAAAACACCAGACCAGTCCAGGAATACGAAATTTAGTTAGCCTTGTTCCATGCAGTTCAGCCATTCAAGGTAAGAATCAGACACTGACCAACCGCTGAAAACCTGAGAAGTTGCATTAGTGAGTCACAAGGTTAACACGGTGAAACAAGCAGACAATTAATAACGACAACCAACCAGTATGTTCCACGCCGTGGGTAGCCCGAATACACATGAGCAGCCAAGTCGCCAGTGAGCAGCCGGAGTCGCCAGTAACCAGCCGGAGTCGCCAAACATCAGACCAGTCTAGAAATACCAAATTAAGTTAGCCTTGTTCCATACAGTTCATGCATTCAAGGAAAAAATCACACACTGACCAACCGCTGAAAACCTGAGAAGTTGCATTAGTGAGTCACAAGGTTAACACGGTGAAACAAGCAGACAATTAATAACGACAACCAACCAGTATGTTCCACGCCGTGGGTAGCCCGAATACACATGAGCAGCCAAGTCGCCAGTGAGCAGCCGGAGTCGCCAGTAACCAGCCGGAGTCGCCAAACATCAGACCAGTCTAGAAATACCAAATTAAGTTAGCCTTGTTCCATACAGTTCATGCATTCAAGGAAAAAATCACACATTGACCAACCGCTGAAAACCTGAGAAGTTGCATTAATGAGTCACAAGGTTAACACAGTGAAACAAGCAGACAATCAATAACGACAACCAACCAGTATATTCCACGCCGTGGGTAGCCCGAATACGCATGAACAGCCAAGTCGCCAGTGACCAGCCGGAGTCGCCAAACACCAGACCAGTCTAGAAATACCAAATTAAGTTAGCCTTGTTCAATGCAGTTCAGTCACGCAAGAAAAAAATCACACATTGACCAACCGCTGAAAACCTGAGAAGTTGCAAGAGTCACAAGATTAACACAGTGAAACAAGCAGACAATCAATAACGACAACCAACCAGTATATTCCACTCCGTGGGTAGCCCGAATACGCATGAGCAGCCAAGTCGCCAGTGTGCAGCCGGAGTCGCCAGTGACCAGCCGGAGTCGCCAGTGAGCAGCCGGAGTCGCCAGTGAGCAGCCGGAGTCGCCAGTGAGCAGCCGGAGTCGCCAGTGATCAGCCGGAGTCGCCAGTGACCAGCCGGAGTCGCCAAACACCAGACCAGTCTAGAAATACCAAATCAAGTTAGCCTTGTTCAATGCAGTTCAGTCACGCAAAAAAAATCACACAATGACCAACCACTGAAAACCTGAGAAGTTGCATTAGTGAGTCACAAGGTTAATACAGTGAAAGAAGAAAACAGTCAACCACGACAACCAACCAGAAAGTTCCAGTCTGGAAGTGCCACAGTACGCCCGATTCGTCAGCAGCCGAGAGTCGCCAGTGAGCGGCCAGGAGTCGCCAGTGAGCAGTCGGGACTCGGGAGTTTCCAGTGAGCAGCCGGGAGTCGCCAGTGAGTGGCCGGAAGTTGCCAGTGAGCAGCCGGGAGTCGCCAGTGAGCAGCCGGGAGTCGCCAGTGAGCGGCCAGGAGTCGCCAGTGAGCAGTCGGGACTCGGGAGTTTCCAGTGAGCAGCCTGGAGTCGCCAGTGAGCGGCCGGGAGTCGCCGGGAGTCGCCAGTAAGCAGATCAATCTTCAATTAACAAATTTATGAAACCTCATTCTAAGCAGTTCAGTCACGCAAGAAAAAAATCATACATTGACCAACCTCTGAAAACCTGGGCATTTTTATTAGTGAGTCACAAGGTTCATACAGTGAAACAGACAAACAATAACGACAACCAACCATTATGTTCAGCTCCTGGAGGACGTCTATCAGCATGCCTGAAACCACCAGTGAGCAGTTGGAGTCGCCAGCGAGCAGCCGGAGTCGCCAGTGCAATCAGCCGGTGTCTCCAGAGACCGGTTCATCTTTAATAAATAGGTGTAGTAAGCCTTGTTAAATGCAACGCAGTCACGCAAGAAAAAAATCACACATTGACTAACCGCTGAAAACCTGAGAAGTTTCATTAGTGAGTCACAGTGTTCATACAGTGAAACAAGCAAGCAGTGAGTAACGACAACCAACCGGTATATTGAGCAGTGGAGTCGCCAGTGAGCAGTGGAGTCGCCAGTGAGCAGTGGAGTCGCCAGTGAGCAGCCGAGTCGCCAGTGAGCAGTCGGAGTCACCAGTGAGCAGCAGAGTCGCCAGTGAGCAGTGGAGTCGCCAGAGAGCAGTGGAGTCACCAGAGAGCAGCCGAGTCGCCAGTGAGCAGCCGAGTCGCCAGTGAGCAGGCGAGTCACCAGTGAGCAGCCGAGTCACCAGTGAGCAGCCGAGTCACCAGTGAGCAGCCGGAGTTGCCAGTGAGCAGCCGAGTCGCCAGTGAGCAGCGGGGAGTCGCAAGTGAGTAGCCGGAGTCGCCAGTGAAGTAGTACGTATGAAATTACATAAATAACTGTATAATAAAAACAACAACAACCGTTTTTACTATCTGAACTGTCTAATACTCAACTGTATAACATTCATATCAGTCACACAAAGAAATAAACTGTAACAAACCTGATGTCCAAAAGAGTATTGGACTAACAAACTGCAGCCATACGGTCGTCCTTGAAATCGCAAAGTTGCCTGGAGTTCGCGACGTTGCCACAGATTTGCCGTTGAAAGCGCCGTCGTTTCGCCGTAGTCTTGGTATATGAAAAAAAGAAAAAATACAGTACAGAAAACACTCAATGTATCATTAAACTAGCTAAACTGGCTAACACTTAGCTAACAATCAGTCACACCAGTCATATACAGTATAAAAATGGAACAAACCTGATGTCCACAGAATTTAAGACTATGAACCAACAAGGAGCCACCAACGACAGCCAACCAGGCTTCGTGTTCGAAAGACCGCCAATGCGCCCGTTCGTTTTGAGGTATGAAAATAAGTAATTGCAATACAAAAACATAAATTTGAACTAACTATCTAAACTGGCTAAACTCAGCTATATTCAGTCACACCATTCATTCAAAATATAAAAACAAAACAAACCTGATGTGCCACAAAATATTAACCATGAACCAACACCAACGACAGCCAATCATCCATCGGCATTCGGAAGAGCTCGTGACGAGTGAAGTTGGTTGGCTTCGATGTTGCTGCCCAACGTGTTCGTTTCGCGGTATATGAAAAACAGGTAATTGCAATACAAAAAACGCTTTTTAAAACTGAATATCTAGCTAAACTGTCTAAACTCAGCTAAAATCAGTTACACCTGCCAATCAAAACAAAAATAAAACAAACCTGATGTGCCACAAAATATAAACCCTGAACCAACACCGACGACAGCCAACCATCTATCGGCATCCGGAAAAGCCCGTGAACAAGTGGAGTTGGCTTCGATGTTGTGCCAGTTCCGCGGTATATGAAAAACAGGTAGTTGCAATTGCAATACAAAAAAGCTTTTTAATGAATATCTAGCTAAACTGTCTGAACTAAGCTAAAATCAGTTACACCAGTCATACAAAATACAAAAGATAACAAACCTGATGTCCACAAAACATAAATTATGAACCAACAGACAATCAGCCATCACGTCCGGAAGAGTGAGTGAAGTGCTCGTCCTTGTGCCCGTTTCGCGGTATATGAAAAACAGATAATTGCAATACAAAAAACACAGTTTTCATGAAAAACTAGCTAAACTGGCTAAACTCAGCTAATCATCACAGTCACACCAATCATACGAAATATATAAAAATAACAAACCTGATTGTCCACAAAAACCAAACCCATGAACCAACAAACAGCAAGCCACCAACGACAGCCAACCAGCCACCGCGCCCGGAAGAGTGAGTGAAGAGCCCGTCCTTGCGCCCGTTGTGGTATATGAAAGACAAATAATTACAATACAAAAAAACACAGTTTCCATGAAAAACTAGCTAAACTGGCTAAACTCAGCTAATCATCACAGTCACACCAATCATACAAAATATATAAAAGATAACAAACCTGATTGTCCACATAAACCAAACCCATGAACCAACAGACAGCAAGCCCCCAACGACAGCCAACCAGCCACCGCGCCCGAATGAGTCAGTAAATGAGTGAGTCAACAAATGAGTGAGTCAATAAATGAGTGAGTCAACGGCTCATCTCGTGGCGTCCTGCAAATAAAAAATGTCAGGCAAAGAAATAAAAATTAAAAAACCCTAATAACTGTCTAAACTCATCTAATTTTTACAAAAACCCCATCATTCACGCCAGACACACAAAATTAAGGAAATCGAAATAAACTTAACTTTGGCCTTCGCCGTTGGTTCGCCTTGAATCGCCTTGGAATCACCTTGGAATCGCCTTTGAATCGCCCTTGAATCGCCTTGAAATCGCCTTGAATCGGTTCGCCAGAATCGGTTGGGAAGGGGGGAGGTTGGGGTGGAGGTGATATAACAAAACGAAGGCTTCGAGAACGCGTCCAGTTTTTTTTAGATTTCCATTTATTCTAAGAATTTTTAGATTTGAGATTTTTGAGATTTTTTAAATTTGAGATTTTTAAGATAAGATTCAAGATTTTTAAGAAAATCCCAGATTATTTGGATTTTGTGTAAGGAAAATTGTGAAGAGATACTGGGACCTGGATTGGACGCGTTCGCGATTGGGAAGGGGAAAACTGGTTCAGTCATATATATTCTTTTTGACTTTGTGTGTTTCCTGTAGAGAGAGAGAGAGAAATCCCAGAATAGTAAATCTTGTGAATAGACATTAAAAACAGGAATGAAGACATTCTGGGATTTTATTATGACTGAACCAAAGGAGTCGGGGAGTGATTTATTATAGTGAGAAGTTTTTTATATGTTTTTGCTTGTTTTTATGTATTTGCATTATTGAGATAGATTTTAGAACTTTTTGCTCCATTGTTGAGATAGATTCTAGATTTTTTTTATCGATTGTTGAGTGACTTTAGAACTTTTTTTGATCGATTGTTGAGTGACTTTAGAACTTTTTTGATCGATTGTTGAGAGATTTTAGAACTTTTTTGATCGATTGTTGAGATATGATTATGGAGTTTTAAACGAGGAATCGAGGGAGCGAGTTCAGTCAGTGGTTATCGTTGAAAAAAATTGTTTCAAAACTGAGGAAGTCCCATTTTTTATCATCAAGACAAATTTTGTACAAAAACAATATATTGACAAATTAAGACATGGGACTTCTGACTGAACTCTGGGCTGGGAAGTAAGTTATTTCATTGAAATAAAAATTAGGCTCCAACCTATACAACCTCATAAGAACCAACAAGAAAACCAATTGCAGAGAAAATATTGTCATCAGAAAACCAATTGCAGAAAACATTTCTCGAAAACCAGCAAAGAAAACATTTCTCGAAAACCAATTGCAAAGAAAACATTTCTCAAAACAGGAAAATTATTGCTTTTAGTAAGTTGGAGCCTAATAAATTGACCAGAGCGTGACGCACTTATTTTATTATTATTTTAGTGATTAGAAAGTATTTACAAGTCCCAGACACAAAATAGGAAATAGAAAGGAGGACATAGAAAGGATAGAAGAATTAGAAAATCATCAGAAGTATCAGGGACTGCGCGTCGGTAGGGAATGGGTTTGAGTGGTTGTCGCAATTTGAATTTTTGATTGATTGTAGGTGATTTTATAAATTGTAAATTTTTAAGTCCCAGTAAAAAAAACAAGAAGGAGTGCATCGGAGACAAATTAGACAGCTTGAGACTCTGGGACCACATGACAACCACCCAAAATGGGTAACCGACCGGGAGACTTTTTATGGAATCTTTAAAAAAAATTATTTTTATTAGAATGTTTATTAGATTATTTATTAGACTATTTTTATTATTATGTTTATTGGATGCTAAGATTATTTAAAAAATTTGTATTTTTATTTTTATCACAATTTTTATTTCGAGTGAAGTTATGACATTTGAGAAAAATGTGGGAATCGAGGAAGCGAGTTCAGTCAGCTATTTTAGTGGTTGTCGTTAAAGATATATTTTAAAAAGTTTGAGGCGAGTCCCATTTATTGTTATCAAAACAAATTTTGTGGAAAGAAACATAGAAACTAATCAAGACATGGGACTCCTGACTGAACTCTGGGCTGGGGGAGTAAGTTATTTAATTTTTACTAAAGTAGGCTCCAACAAAAGATGATAAAACCAATAAAAATATTTTCCATCGTCTGAAGCAAATTTCCAACATGAAAACAAATTGCAACGAAGACAACTTTTTATTCTACAACAGGAAAAACGTTGGAGCCTACTAGAATTCACCCACAACAGGACGCGCATAAATTCTTGTATTTTTATGAGTGATTAGGAAATTTTCCAAGTCCCAGATAAAAAGAAGTGAGAACAGGAAAATCAGAAGACCATGAGAATTATCTGGGACTGCGCGTAGAGGGAATGGGTTTGGGTGGTTGCCGCATGTTTTTATTTAGAATTGGTAGAACGTTTATGAAGAGTTTGAGTGGGTTGAAAGTTTCTTGAAAGAATTGAGACCTAATTAGATAATGCAGAAAACTTTTAAGAGTTGCAGAAGATTTTATATTGCGGAAGAATTTATGAGATTTTACGACAGCCACCCAAAATATGGAACCGACCGGGGGAAATTGCGGAAGAAGAAAATTTTACCTTGAGAAGTTTTGTATTTATTAAAACAATTTTGTTTGGGAAATGTGTTTCAGAATTTCTTGGAAAGAAATTATGTTTTTATGAAGAATCTTCTAACTATTTATTTCATCAAGTTTTATATTTGATTTTGTATTTCTGAATTTTTATTTGGAAAGAAATCATGATATTAGAGTGAGAACATTATACGAAATTGTTTCATTTGTTGTGTATTTCTGAATTTTAATTTTACAATTGGTATTATTTATAAAAAATCTTATTAAAAGTTTTGCGACACAGAACTTTTTTGTGTATGTGAAAAAATATGGTATTTTTCATTACGTGAATAAAAAGGAATGGGGGAATATGGGTCCTTGAGATATTCGGAGAATATCTGAAATGATAACTAGAATTTAGTACATGACAAGGAAAACAAGCAGTGAAACAACAAAATGATTTCTTACTTACAGAAGAAATCATGAGACTCTCAGTCTTACAATGCAAAAGTATCTCAATTGAAACGTATCAACCACTGGCTAATCCTCCAAGGGGAGGGGAATTTCTCCAAAGAGAGGGGTAATTAGCAGTTTTTAGGCCAGTTTGTCTACACGTTAGGAAACAAATTCTACTTTCGAAAACGCCAAAGCGAGGGGAATTCCACTTTTCCCACCCCTTCTCGTCCGCTAGTGGAATTGGCTCAATGTCAAAAGAACAGATCGGAACTGACTGTAAAAAGTCAGTGGGCAGAACCAAGACGGTTTGCCACAATGGTGTTCTTTCCCGATGAAAAACAATCGAAATTTCCACGCCAAATGAGAAGGTATTCAGAAAAATAGAAATGAATGATTTGATTAGGAATCGAGATATTTATACAGTTTGGGAGGGCCGTTGACTCCGCCCCTAAATAGGCTGCGTAAAAGGATTATCGCGTCAGCAGGTGACATTGGGAGGGCGGGGTCTAACTGGAGTGACCAACAAACTGGTTTTCAAACCGGTTATACATCAGGTTAACGGACTGGGTCAAATTTGAAAACAATCTGATAACTTTTCCCAAAGACGGTGAGAATGTCCTTTTGAGGAATCATTAGGCTGGGTGAAAAAAATGAGAAAATACACGATTACCTGGTTGCATATCAAGTGAGCGAACTGGGTCAAACTTGAAAAAAACTGATAACATTCCCCAAATACGGGAATTATGCCCTTTAGAGGAATCATCAATATGGGAGAACGAAACAACAAAATACACGATTACTCAATATGTAATTCACATTGAAGTTAATGATTGGAATCTGTGAATGGAAAACGCTCAGCAAAAAATTGAAAGCAGCGAAATGAAGTTATAAAACAGCACTAAATATTCTAGTAATTAGCCAATGACAATATAGTTCAACCGGAACAATTTACATAACTTATCTATGAAACGTCCAGTAAACAATATTTTAAGACACCATTAAGTAACAATACAACTCTCTCGACCACATGAACATATGAAGGTATTCAATTTCAATCAATGCAACAACCACAAAGAAAAATAGTTTTTTTATTTGGTTGAGGAACCGAATTCAAAAGCTTACCTTAAATGTGTATGCAAGAATATCGAAGCAAAATTAATCGATATTCTAAATTGCATCAAAATTGCATTTCGAGTTAAGCAACGTTCACGTTGGGGAATGTTTTATTATTTGATCAGAAGACTGAATTTGAAAGCGCGCCTTTTATTTTCAGCTTGTAAAATAAGTGTAGAAACAAAGCTTGCTATGAGAAAATATGAGAGAAAAACGGTGAATATACAGTCAAAATTGTGTCGATATTCGAACTTGCATCCAAGTTACGCACTAGCGGACGAGAAGGGGAGGGAAAAGTGAAAATCCCCCTTTTTGGCTGTTTCAAAAAGTAGGGTTTGTTCCTTAAGGCGTAGGTAAAATGGCAAAATTTCTGCCAATTCCCCCTCTGACGAAATTCCCTTTCCTTTGGAGGATTATCTCGTCCGGCAGTCAAGTTACGCAACGTTAACGATAAAAAATGCTTCCATATTTGATTAGGAGACTGAATTTGAAAACGTGCCATTTTATTTGCAGCTTGTATAGAAACTATGCAAAGCGTGCCTCATAAGAAGCCGTATGTGAAACTATCAGAATCACTGGCGAACTACATAATCCTTCAAATGGAGGGGCATTCCGTGAACGAGGGGGAATTGGCAGTCTTGATGAAATTTTAACTACACCTTAAGGAACAAACTGCGTTTTTCAATCTTGCCAAAGAAGGGGGAATTCCACTCCCCCCCCTTCTCGTAACCTCCTTAGAAAGCGTATGTGAAACTATCAGAGCCACTGGTGGACCAGATAATCCTTCAAAGGGAGGGGAATTCCGTCAAAGAGGGGGAATTGGCAGTCTTGAGGAAATTATAACTATGTACACCTCAAAGAACAAACTGCGCTTTTCCATTTTGCCAAAGAAGGGGGAATTCCACTTTTCCCTCCCTTTCTCGTAACCTCATAAGAAAGAGAGACCTTATCAGAGCAAAAACGGTTACTGAAGAACCAGCCAACGTTAATCGATATTCTACTGCGAATCAAAGTTGGCTTAGATCAAAACAATCTATCTATATATAAATTTGACAACGAAAATTTATGGGTCAATCTTCATGTATGTCCAAAGGTTTCAGTTCTGCATATAAGCAGGTCACTGATTCGTCAAATTTGAGTAGCGGATGATCAACCGGAAAACTCATGTTTGAAGTTTCATCCTGCATGAAAGTTTTTCCCTAGATTCGATTATTTACTCTGATTTCTCTGATGGATGGATGGATGGATGGATGGATGGATGGATGGATGGATGGATGGATGGATGGATGGATGGATGGATGGATGGATGGATGGATGGATGGATGGATGGATGGATGGATGGATGGATGGATGGATGGATGGATGGATGGATGGATGGATGGATGGATGGATGGATGGATGGATGGATGGATGGATGGATGGATGGATGGATGGATGGATGGATGGATGGATGGATGGATGGATGGATGGATGGATGGATGGATGGATGGATGGATGGATGGATGGATGGATGGATGGATGGATGGATGGATGGATGGATGGATGGATGGATGGATGGATGGATGGATGGATGGATGGATGGATGGATGGATGGATGGATGGATGGATGGATGGATGGATGGATGGATGGATGGATGGATGGATGGATGGATGGATGGATGGATGGATGGATGGATGGATGGATGGATGGATGGATGGATGGATGGATGGATGGATGGATGGATGGATGGATGGATGGATGGATGGATGGATGGATGGATGGATGGATGGATGGATGGATGGATGTATGGATGGATGGATGGATGGATGGATGGATGGATGGATGGATGGATGGATGGATGGATGGATGGATGGATGGATGGATGGATGGATGGATGGATGGATAGATGGATGGATGGATGGATGGATGGATGGATGAATGAATGGATGGATGGATGAATGAATGATGGATTGATAAATTTTTAGCTTGTTGACAAATGTGCCCTCCGGTTGGCCAATGAACCACGGTGCTTTTCTTATGAGTTATGCAGCCCCTTGATCAACATGACCCATTTTGGAATAAACTCCAGTCAAGATGATAAACGATGGCAGAAAGTCCACGCAACTGTGGTACGGTGATACATGATTTCATATCTGATCGATATATCCATTAAATTAAATCGATAATTTTTTTAATTGCGTTTCTCAGTTGATTATCATCATGAAAAGCTACAAACGACATGTATTTGTCAGGATTTTTTCTGAAGTGAGAAATAAAAGTCAAAACACGACCACAGATTGGCGATTTGAGTAAGACTTTCCCAGTTCACTTTTGGTTGTATACATTTTTGTATGTTCATTTGAAATATGGGTAGGTATAGATCACAATAGCAGTTCAGCAATGCGTGAAAAATTGCAGTCTGATGTACGAAATCAAATTTTAGTGTATTTAGAGTAAAACTACTGACATACACGAAGGATCATCCGGTTCATTACCTCACTGAGTTTTTTTCCATTTTGCATAATGAAAGCGCCTGTTTTCTGGCTTTTTGCCTTTTGCTTGGCAAAAAAATTATCAATTCATTGCTCAGCCGGTCGAAAATTTTTACCAATTGAGAGAACCATACTTATTGTACTGTAATGTCGTACACACTATTTTTCAATTGAAATTGCTTGCTTTTTGCCCATAGTTTCTATAAAAAAAATTTCCAACCAGTTTCCGGCGCGCGTTCAAGTTTCCTAAAAAATCTCTTTCACATCCCATAAAGTCTGGTCACAGTTTCTCGTTACTCCGAAATTTTTTCCGTAATCTTTTCGGCGCGCGTTCAAATTTATTCAAAAATTTCAGCTGTTCACAATAAATTTTCATAACATATTATTAAACTTGCCATACTTAATAATTCTTCACTATGAGGTTTTCAGGAAAATAATAAGTAACAAGACACCTTGACCAAGCTATGTATACATAACGTTCAAACTGA
>OZ038445.1:5208867-5221367 GCA_964036265.1 Daptonema setosum
AAAAATACTGGGTGACCAAAAGTCCAGTGTTATTCTTCAATGCTACAGATACAGAAATCTAATAATGATAATGCTTTATAATAAATGCATTTAGTTTCAGGTCTTTCCTCTGTGGTCACGAAAGCCCAGGCATCGTGGCACATTCGTCGTTCCCAGCTGCCCGATACCATCTGGCCGTGGCATGCCATCGCTGTCACCCAGGTTGGGTTGTTGTTGTTGTTGTTGTTGTTGTTGTTGTTGTTGTTGTTGTTGTTGTTGTTGTTGTTGTTGTTGTTGTTGTTGTTGTTGTTGTTGTTGTTGTTGTCGTTGATGTTGTTGTTGTTGTTGTTGTTGTTGTTGTTGTTGTTGTTGTTGTTGTTGTTGTCGTTGTTGTTGTTGTTGTTGTTGTTGTTGTTGTTGTTGTTGTTGTTGTTGTTGTTGTTGTTGTTGTTGTTGTTGTTGTTGTTGTTGTTGTTGTTGTTGTTGTTGTTGTTGTTGTTGTTGTTGTTGTTGTTGTTGTTGTTGTTGTTGTTGTTGTTGTTGTTGTTGTTGTTGTTGTTGTTGTTGTTGTTGTTGTTATTTTCAGGTTATCGACGAGTGCAATCTGGGAATGTTCAATGATCCGGGATGCTATGCGTTTGAAAGATGCAATTTCCTGCTCAACATGACTGAATTCGGTATGAAATTCGCGGAACCCTCCGACATTTGGTCCGCGCTGACGGTCAGACAAATTTTCTGATCAATATTTATACAGTATAGGACAAAAGGATGTGGCAAAATCGTCGAAACTATGGCACGTATTCGCACAGCTACTGCAAGTGGGTCCTCTCCGCTGATTGGTTGGGCGCGTAAATCGTATCCGAAGCTTCGGCGACTCCCACGTTCCCAGCCAATCAGCGAAGACCACCCACTTACTGGAGGTGCGCACAGCTTCGCTGATTTTGTCAAAACTTTTACTCCAGTCGTGTTCAGCTTCCGTAATTTATTCAACGATTCGATTTTAACGTACCACATTCGTCGATCTGATAACTTTTCCTACTGCAAAGACATACTGTACATGTCATATACTTTATGGGATATACAAAAGGTAAAAGTTGGGTTGATAACTGTTCCAACTTTTGAAGCATCAGCTGTATTATATATACATGAGAAGACGCACAATAGTAAACTGGCTGTTGAACTCAACCTAGCCCTACGCTAGAATATAACATGCAGTCATCATCCTCGGTTGTTGTTGAAGTTAGTGCATCAACTATTTACTGAAACTACTCAAACAACATACTAGACTGAAACCACATTGATAAATTGTGTTGCCACTTGTTTTTTCTACAAGCTTTGGTCGTCATTTCATCGACAGCTATGAATACTCGATTGTGTAACGATAACCACTACCGAGCTGTCGTGTAGTTTATTTACGTCCAATGAATTTTCTTGTGCGACACACTTCAATAAGCCTGCAATTTTTGTTTATTTTTCTAATTGTATTTCTATGTTTATTGTCGCTTCGACTTTTTAATTATATAGTCTTTTTGGTTGACCAAGAACATTTCGAAAATTTTTCATCTTGAAAGTTTATCTTACTTTCGTTTATTAGTGATTTTCAAGTCTAATGTACAATTTTTAATAAAACGAAATCACAGAGTCCTTAATAAATTTGGTTTTATTAGTTTAATACACAACATCAGAAGATGGACATACATTATGATAAAATCACAAAATAACATAAACCACAAAATAGAGACTTCTTAGCTTCAAAGTGGATGAATCATGTTAATCTCATTTATATTTTGGTCAAAAGTATTCATATTTGAGGAAAAAAATCATGTTTCAATGTTGGTTCATCCACTCTTACTGACACACAGCGCCAACGGGAAGGCGAGTCTCTGGTCGCAGTGCAAATGTTGGTTTGGTGCACCCGCCCGAAGGCAGGTTAAAGTCCGCCAGGACACACCAGTACGGCAGAAAATAGTACAGATAAACACCATAGTAGAATGTTATGATAGAATGAAACTGAAAATACTTAAAAATAGCAGAACTGTAAGAGTAATAAAAATGAACAAAAAAACTAATTAAAGTTTAGAACAATGGAATGGTTGGCAAGCAAGGTCATAAATGAAAATAGAGCCAAAAAAAACAACTATTGAAATGAGATACAGTAGCGCAAAACTAGAGCAAACTATAGAGTTAAAAAAATTATAATAAATCATAGAGTTGATAAGTAAAACGTAGTAAAGTTATTTGCAAAGATCATAAACAAAATAGAGGTAAGCAATTTAGAAAGAATCCAAGTGAACTGAACTGAAATAGAGCGAATCGAAAAGAAAAATTAGTACAGTAAAATAATCAAATGAATAAGTATCAGAGAAAACTTGGTACAGTAAAATAATCAAAATAAATAAGTATCAGAGTCAGTTGGAGTCAGAAGAGACAGTGCCGCTCTGGTGTGGTTAGCTTCGTGTACAAGGAGCAGTCGGATTTGCCAGTGAGCAGTCGGAGTAGCTAGTGAGCAGCCGGAGTCGCGAGTGAGCAGTCGGAGTCGCTAGTGAGCAGCCGAAGGCACTAGTGAGCAGCCGGAGTCGCAAGTAAGCCCAGTACAGAGACCAGACCAATCTACAAATAACATAATTAGTAAGTATTCCATGCAGTTCAGTCATTCAAGAAAATAAATCACACATGGACCAACCGCTAAAAACCTGAGAAATTTCATTAGTGAGTCACAGTGTTCCTACAGTGAAATAAGCAAACAATCCACTACGACAACCAACCATTTTGTTCCACTCTATATGGCAGCCCCAGTACGGCAGTGAGCAGCCGGAGTCGCCAGTGAGCAGCCGGAGTCGCCAGTGAGCAGCCGGAGTCGCCAGTGAGCAGCCGGAGTCGCCAGTGAGCAGCCGGAGTCGCCAGTGAGCAGCCGGAGTCGCCAGTGAGCAGCCGGAGTCACCAGTGAGCAGCCGGAGTCACCAGAGACCAGACGATCTACAATTAACATAATTAGTGAGCTTTGTTCCATGCAGTTCAATCACGCTAAGAAAAAAAACCACACATTGACCAACCACTAAAAACCTGGAAAATTTCATTAGTGGGTCGCAGTTTTCATACAGTGAAACAAGTCAGCATTCAATAACGACAACCAACCAGTATGTTCTACTCCAGTGAGCAGCCGGAGTCGCCAGCGAGCAACAGGATCGCCAGTCAGTAGTCCAAAACGCCAGTGAGCAGCCGGAGTCGCCAGTGAGCAGCCGGAGTCGCCAGTGAGCAGCCGGAGTCGCCAGTGAGCAGCCGGAGTCACCAGTGAGCAGCCGGAGTCGCCAGAGACCAGACCTCTAATTGACATGTTTATTAAGCCTCGTTCCATACAGTTCAGTCATTCAAGGAAAAAACACTCACACATTGACCAACCGCTGAAAACCTGAGAAATTTCATTAGTGAGACAAGGTTAAAACAGTGAAACAAGCAGACTTTCATTAATGACAACCAACCAGGATTTTCCATTCCAGTGAGCAGCCGAGTTGCCAGTAAGTAGCCGGAGTCGCCAGTGACCAGCCGGAGTCGCCAGGCACCAGATCTTTAATCAACATGTTTAGTAAGCCTCATTCCATACAGTTCAGTCATTCAAGGAAAAATCACTCACACATTGACCAACCGCTGAAAACCTGAAATTTTCATTAGTGAGTCACAAGGTTGATACAGTGAAACAAGCAAGCGATCAATAATCACAACCAACCAAGATTTTCCACTCCAGTGAGCAGCCGAGTTGGCAGTGAGCGGCAGAGTCGCCAGTGAGCAGCCGGAGTCGCCAGTGAGGTGCCATAGTCATTGAAGAGCACTCCGCATGAAACGAGAGAGTGCGGCTGGTATCGCCAAACACCAGACCAGTCTAAAAATACCAGATTAAGTTAGCCTTGTTCCACGCAGTTCAACCATTCACGGAAAGAATCACACGTTAACCAACCGCTGAAAACCTGAGAAAATTCATTAGTGAGTCACAGTGTTCATACAGTGAAATAAGCAAACAATCCACTACGACAACCAACCAGTAAGTTCCACTCCAATGAGCAGCTGGAGTCGCCAGTGACCAGCCGGAGTCGCCGGTGAGCAGCTGGATTACGCCAGTGCCCGAGTCGTTGAAGAGCACTCCGCATGAAACGAGAAAGTGCGGCTGAAGTCGCCAAACACCAGACAAGCCTAGAAATCCAAAATTTAGTTAGCCTTGTTCCATGCACTTCAGCCATTCAAGGAAATAATCACACGTTGACCAACCGCTGAAAACCTGAGAAGTTGCATTAGGGAGTCACAGGGTTAATACAGTGAAACAAGTAGACAATCATTAACGACAACCAACCAGTATGTTCCAGTCCGGGAGTGAGTCTAACTGCATGCCTCAGTACCCCCGTAGTCGTCTGTCAGCAGCCGGGAGTTGTTAGTGAGCAGCCGGGAGTTGTTAGTGAGCAGCCGGGAGTCGCCAGTGAGCAGCGGGGAGCCAGAGACCAGATCATCTTAAATTTTAACAAATTTATCAAACCTCGTTACATACAGTTCAGTCATTCAAGGAAAAAACACTCACACATTGACCAACCGCTGAAAACCTGAAGGCTTATTAGTGAGTCACAAGGTTATTACAGTGAAACGAGCAGACTTTCAATAACGACAACCAACCAGTATATTTCACTCCGTGAGAAGACCGAGTATGCCAGTGAGCAGTGGAGTCGCCAGTGAGCAGTGGAGCCGCTAGTGAGCGGCCGGGAGTCGCCAGTGAGCAGTGGAGCCGCTAGTGAGCGGCCGGGAGTCGCCAGTGAGCAGCCGGAGTCGCCAGAGTCCAGACCATCTTCAATTAACAAATTTAAGAAATCTCGTTCCATGCATTTCAGTCACGCTAGAAAAAAATCACACGTTGACCAACCGCTGAAAACCTGAGAAGTTTCATTAGTGAGTCACAAGGTTCATACAGTGAAACAAGCACGCCGTGAGTAACAACCACCAACCATTATGTTCAGCTCCTGGAGTACGTCTATCAGCATGCCTGAGTCCACCAGTGAGCAGCCGGAGTCACCAGTGCGCAGCCAGAGTCGCCAGTGCAATCAGCCGGAGTCTCCAGAGACCGGTTCATCTTTAATTAACATGTTTAGTAAGCCTTGTTAAATGCAATTCAGTCACGCAAGAAAAAAATCACACATTGACTAACCGCTGAAAACCTGAGAAGTTTCATTAGTGAGTCACAAGGTTCATACAGTAAAACAAGCACGCCGTGAGTAACAACCACCAACCATTATGTTCAGCTCCTGGAGTACGTCTATCAGCATGCCTGAGTCCACCAGTGAGCAGCCGGAGTCGCCAGTGAGCAGCCGGAGTCGCCAGTGCAATCAGCCGGAGTCTCCAGAGACCGGTTCATCTTTAATTAACATGTTTAGTAAGCCTTGTTAAATGCAATTCAGTCACGCTAGAAAAAAATCACACATTGACCAACCGCTGAAAACCTGAGAAGTTTAATTAGTGAGTCACAGTGTTCATACAGTGAAACAAGCAAGCAGTAAGTAACGACAACCAACCGGTATATTGAGCAGTGGAGTCGCCAGTGAGCAGCCGAGTCGCCAGTGAGCAGCCGAGTCACCAGTGAGCAGCCGAGTCGCCAGTGAGCAGCCGAGTCACCAGTGAGCAGCCGAGTCGCCAGTGAGTAGCCGAGTCGCCAGTGAGCAGCCGGGAGTCGCCAGTGAGCAGCCGGGAGTCGCCAGTGAGCAGCGGGGAGTCGCAAGTGAGTAGCCGGAGTCGCCAGTGAAGTAGTACGTATGAAATTACATAAATAACTGTATAATGAAAACAACAACAACTGTTTTTACTATCTGAACTGTCTAATACTCAACTAATTAACATTCATATCAGTCACACAAAGAAATAAACTGTAACAAACCTGATGTCCAAAAGAGTATTGGACTAACAAACTGCAGCCATACGGTCGTCCTTGAAATCGCAAAGTTGCCTGGAGTTTGCCACGTTACCTCAGATTCGCCGTTAAAAGCCATGTCTTTTCGCCGGAGTTTTGACATATGAAAAAAAAACAAAGAAATACAATACAGAAAACATTCAATATATCAATAAACTAGCTAAACTGGCTAACACTCAGCTAACGATCAGTCACACCAGCCATACAAAACATAAAAAGAAAACAAACCTGATGGGTTACAAAATATTAACCATGAATAAAAACCAACGACAACCAACGACAGCCAACCAGGCTTCGCGTTCGAAAGACTCAGTGACCGCCAATGCGTCCGTTGGTTTTGAGGTATGAAAATAAGTAATTGCAATACAAAAACATTACTCTGAACTAACTATCTAATCTGGCTAACCTCAGCTATATTCAGTCACACCAGTCATTCAAAACATAAAAAGAGAACAAACCTGATGTGCCGCAAAATATTAACCATGAACCAAAACCAACGACAGCCAACCATCCAACGGCATCCGGAAGAGCCCGTAAACGAGTGATGTTAGCTTCTATGTTGCTGCCCAACGTGCCGGTTGCGGTATATGAAACAACAGGATATTGCAATACAAAAAAACATTTTTAATGGATATCTAGCTAAACTGTCTAAACTCAGCTAAAATCAGTCAGACCAGCCATACAAAACATGAAAAGATAACAAACCTGATGGCCACAAAATTCAAACTCATGAACCAACAGACAACCAGCCACCGCGCCCGGAAGAGTGAGTGAAGAGCCCGTCCTTGCGCCCGTTGTGGTATATGAAAGACAAATAATTGCAATACAAAAAAACACAGTTTTCATGAAAAACTAGCTAAACTGGCTAAACTCAGCTAATCATCAGTCTCACCAATCATACAAAATATTGAAAAAATAACAAACCTGATTGTCCACAAAAACCAAACCCATGAACCAACAAACAGCAAGCCACCAACGACAGCCAACCAGCCACCGCGCCCGGAGAAGTGATTGAAGTGCCCGTCCTTGCGCCCGTTTCGCGGTATATGAAAAACAAAAATTTGCATTACAAAAAAAAACACAGTTTTCATGAAAAACTAGCCAAACTGTCTGAACTCAGCTAATCATCACAGTCACACCAATCATACGAAATATTGAAAAATAACAAACCTGATTGTCCACAAAAACCAAACCCATGAACCAACAAACAGCAAGCCACCAACGACAGCCAACCAGCCACCGCGCCCGGAGAAGTGATTGAAGAGCCCGTCCTTGCGCCCGTTGTGGTATATGAAAGACAAATAATTGCAATACAAAAACACAGTTTTCATGAAAAACTAGCTAAACTGGCTAAACTCAGCTAATCATCAGTCTCACCAATCATACGAAATATTGAAAAATAACAAACCTGATTGTCCACAAAAACCAAACCCATGAACCAACAAACAGCAAGCCACCAACGACAGCCAACCAGCCACCGCGCCCGGAGAAGTGATTGAAGTGCCCGTCCTTGCGCCCGTTTCGCGGTATATGAAAAACAAATATTTGCAATACAAAAAAAACACAGTTTTCATGAAAAACTAGCTAAACTGGTTAAACTCAGCTAATCATCACAGTCACGCCAATCATACTAAATATTGAAAAATACAAACCTGATTGTCCACATAAACCAAACCCATGAACCAACAGACAGCAAGCCACCAACGACAGCCAACCAGCCACCGCGCCCGGATGAGTCAATAAATGAGTGAGTCAACAAATGAGTGAGTCAATAAATGAGTGAGTCAACGGCCCATCTCGTGGCGTCCTGCAAATAAAAAAAAGTCAGGCATCGAAATAAGAATAAAAAAACATAATAACTGTCTTAACTCATCTAATTGTTACAAAACCCCATCATTCACGCCAGACACACAAAAACAAGGAAATCGAAATAAACTTAACTTTGGCATAAGAAGTCACCGTTGTGCCGTGAGCCTGGACGCCTTCGCCGTTGGTTCGCCTTGAATCGCCTTGAATCGCCTTGGAATCGCCTTTGAATCGCCCTTGAATCGCCTTGAAATCGCCTTGAATCGGTTCGCCAGAATCGGTTGGGAAAGGGGGGGTGGAGGGAATGTAATAAAACGAAGGCTTCGAGAACGCGTCCGTTTCTTAGATTTCCATTTATTCTAAGAATTTTTATATTTGAGATTTTTGAGATTTTTTAGATTTGAGATCTTTGAGATTTTTAAGATAAGATTCAAGTTTTTTAAGAAAATCCCAGATTGTTTGGATTTTGTGTAAGGAAAATTGTGAAGAGATACTGGGACCTGAATTGGACGCGTTCGCGATTGGGAAGGGGAAAACTGGTTCAGTCATATATATTCTTTTTGACTTTGTGTGTTTCCTGTAGAGAGAGAGAGAGAAATCCCAGAATAGTAAATCTTGTGAATAGACATTAAAAACAGGAATGAAGACATTCTGGGATTTTATTATGACTGAACCAAAGCAGTCGGGGAGTGATTTATTATAGTGTGTTTTTTTACATGTTTTTTCTTGTTTTCATGTATGGAAGAAGACAAAGATTTTAGAACTTTTTTGATAGATTGTAGAAAGAGATTTTAGAACTTTTTTGATCGATTGTTGAGATAGATTTTGGAACTTTTTTGATCGATTGTTTAGATAGAATCTAGAACTTTTTTGAGCGATTGTTGAGATATATTTTGGAATTTTTTTTGATCGATTGTTGATATAGATTTTAGACTCTTTTACCGATTGTTGAGAGACTTTAGAACTTTTTTTATCGATTGTTGAGATATGGTTATGCAATTCTAAACTAGGAATCGAGGGGGCGAGTTCAGTCAGTGGTTATCGTTGAAAAAATTTGTTTTAAAACTGAGGAAGTCCCATTTTTTATCATCAAGACAAATTTTGTACAAAAACAATATATTGACAAATTAAGACATGGGACTTCTGACTGAACTCTGGGCTGGGAAGTAAGTTAAGTCATAGAAATAAAAATTAGGCTCCAACCTATACAACCTCATAAGAACCAATAAGAAAACCAATTACAGAGAAAATATTGTCATCAGAAAACCAATTGCAGAAAACATTTCTCGGAAACCAGCAAAGAAAACATTTCTCAAAACAGGATAATTAGTGTTTTTTGAGGAAGTTGGAGCCTACAGTACAGGACAAAAAGATGTGGCCGGCTACGCGCAATTTCGGCGAATTCGCTGAAATTTCAGCACCTAGATGCCCGTCGCTGATTGGTTGGCCACGCCCCCAAGCTACAGCTGAAACATCTACCCCCACGCTTGGAGGCGTGGCCAACCAATCAGCGACGGGCATCTAGGCGCTGAAATTTCAGCGAATTCGCCGAAATTGCGCGTAGCGGGTCACATCTTTTTGTCCTGTACTGTAATAAATTGATCAGAGCATGACGCGCTTATTTTATTATTATTTTAGTGATTAGAAAGTTTTTCCAAGTCCCAGACACAAAATAGGAAATAGGAAGGAAATAAGAATTAGAAAATCATAAGAAGTATCTGGGACTGCGCGTCGGTAGGGAATGGGTTTGAGTGGTTGTCGCAATTTGAAATTTTTGATTGATTGTAAGTGATTTTATAAATTGAAAATTTTTAAGTCCCAGTAAAAAAACAAGAAGGCGTACATCGGAGACAAATTAGACAGCTTGAGACTCTGGGACCACATGAAATGACAACCACCCAAAATGGGTAACCGACCGGGGGACTTTTTATGGAATCTTTTTAAAAAAATTGTATTTTTATTAGATTATTTATTAGATTATTTTTATTATGTTTATTACATGCTTGATTTTTTTAAATTTGCATTTTTATTTTTATCAGATTTTTTATTCCGAGTGAAGTTATGACCTTTTGAGAATTGGTGGAAATCGAGGAAGCGAGTTCAGTCAGTTATTTTAGTGGTTGTCGTTAAAGATACATTTTAAAAAGTTTGAGGCGAGTCCCATTAATTATTGTTATCAAAACAAATTTTGTGGAAAGAAACAGAAACTAATCAAGACATGGGACTCCTGACTGAACTCTGGGCTGGGGGAGTGAGTTATTTACTTTTCCTTAAAGTAGGCTCCAACAATAGATGATAAAACCAATAATATTTTCCACCGTCTGAAGAGAATTTCCAACATGAAAACAAATTGCAACGAAAACAACTTTTTATTCTACAACAGGAAAAAAGTTGGAGCCTACTAGAATTCACCCACAACAGGACGCGCATGAAAACAAATTGCAACGAAAACAACTTTTTATTCTACAACAGGAAAAAAGTTGGAGCCTACTAGAATTCACCCACAACAGGACGCGCATAAATTCTTGTATTTTTAGGAGTGATTAGGAAATTTTCCAAGTCCCAGATAAAAAGAAGTGAGAACAGGAAAATCAGAAGACCATGAGAATTATCTGGGACTGCGCGTAGAGGGAATGGGTTTGGGTGGTTGCCGCATGTTTTATTTAGAATTGGTAGGACGTTTCTTGAAGAGTTTGAGTGGGTTGAAAGTTTTTCGGAAGAATTGAGACCTAATTAGATAATGCAGAAAACTTTATTAAGAGTTGCAGAAGATTTTATATTGCGGAAGAGTTTATGAGATTTTACGACAGCCACCCAAATTATGGAACCGACCGGGGGAAACTGCAGAAGAAAATTTTACCTTGAGAAGTTTTGTATTTATTAAGAAAATTTTTGTTTAGAAATTGTGTTTCAGAATTTCTTGGAAAGAAATTATTTTTTTATGAAGAATCTTATAACTTTGTATATGTTTTTTTATTTAAATTTATATTTTAGAATTTTTACTTGGGAAGAAATCATGATATTAC
Organism: Daptonema setosum; assembly: GCA_964036265.1. Taxonomy (NCBI): domain Eukaryota; kingdom Metazoa; phylum Nematoda; class Chromadorea; order Monhysterida; family Xyalidae; genus Daptonema; species Daptonema setosum. Next base: position 5,219,617 of record OZ038445.1, read on the forward strand.
AGTGAGAACATTATAAGAAATTGTTTCATTTGTTGCGTATTTCTGAATTTTAATTTTACAAATGGTATTATTTATAGAAAATCTTATTAAAAGTTTTGCGACACAAAACTTTTTTATGTGTATGTGAAAAAATATGGTATTTTTCATTACGTGAATACTTTTGTAATAAAAAAGGAATGGGGGAATATGGGTCCTTGAGATATTCGGGGAATATCTGAAATAATAACTAGAATTTAGTACAGAACAATGAAAACCAGTAGTGAAACAAGAAAGTGATTTCTTACACACAGAAGAAACCATGAGACTCTCAGTCTTACAATGCAAAAGTATCAACCTAGCTAATTCTCCAAAGGGAGGGAAATTTCTCCAAAGAGAGGGGTAATTTTGATGAGCAGTTTTCACGCCAGTTCACCTACACCTTAGGGAACAAACTCTACATTTTGAAAGTACCAAAGAGGGAGGAATTCTAATTTTCCCACCCCTTCTCGTCAGCTAGTGGCTCAATGTCAAAATAACAGATCAGAACTGACTGTAAAGACTGTCAGTGGGCAAAACAGGACAGTTTGCCACAATGATATTCGAAAAGAAAACGACAACGATTTCCACGCCAAATGTGAAGGTATTAAGAAACAGAGAAATGAATGATTTGATTAGGAGTCGAGATATTTATACAATTTGGGCGGGCCGTTGACTCCGCCCCTAAATAGGCTGCGTAAACGGATTATCGCTTCAGCAGGTGACGTTGGGAGGGCGGGGTCTAACTGGAGTGACCAACAAACTGGTTTTCAAACCGGTTATACATCAGGTTAACGGACTGGGTCAAACTTGAAAACAATCTGATAACTTTTCCCAAAGACGGTGAGAATGTCCTTTTGAGGAATCATTAGGCTGGGTGAAAAAAATGAGAAAATACACGATTACCTGGTTGTATATCAAATGAACGAACTGGGTCAAACTTGAAAAAAAATTATATTATTCCCTAGAGACGGGAAATATGCCCTTTAGAGGAATCATCAAGATAGGTGAACGAAATAACAAAATACACGAAGACTCAATATGTTTTTCATATTGACAATAATGATTTTAATCTGTGAATGGAAAACGCTCAGAAAAAAATGAAACAGAGGAATGAAGCGTTAAATGATATTTATAAAATGACAAATTAGTACAAACGGAACACTTTACATGAACAATCTATGAATTATGTTCAGAGTTGCCAAGTTTGCTAGAAAACAATACATTAACACATTATCAAATAACAGTACAACTCTCTCGACCACTTAAACAATATGTAAGCAAAAACAGTGACTAAACAACAGTCAAAATGTAATCGGTATTTCAACTTGCACCAATCAATGCAACAACCACAGTGAAATATAGTTTTCATATTTTGTTGAGGAACCGAATTCAAAACCTCGCCTTTTATGCATATGAAGTACTTACATATGTGCATGCAAGAATATCGAAGCAAAATTAATCGATATTCTAAATTGCATCAAAATCGCATTTCGAGTAGAGCAACGTTCACGTTGGGGAATGTTTTCTTATTTGATTATTAGACTGAATTTGAAAACGCGCCTTTTATTTTCAGCTTGTAAAATAAGTTCAGAAACAAAGCTTGCTATGAGAAAATGTGAGAGCAAAAACGGTTACTACACAGCAGTCAAATAATTGTCGATATTCTAATTTGCATCCAAGTTACGACGCACTGGCGGACGAGAAGGGGAGGGAAAAGTGGAGTTCCCCCTCTT
>OZ038445.1:5226367-5227777 GCA_964036265.1 Daptonema setosum
GAGCTGGTGCTGGAGCTGGTGCCGGAGCTGGCGTTGGAGATGGTGCCGGAGCTGGTGCTGGAGCTGGTGCTGGAGCTGGTTCTGGAGCCAACACGAAGTCTTCCTCCTCTTCACTGTCACTAGGGAGGGCCAGGATGGGCATGTACATCATGTTTGAGGTATTGTTGTTCGGTGTGCGGGTGCTAAATTCCTGTCAATACAATAAAAACTTTTATAACACCTTTTTAGAATCTAATAATGATTAATACATACATATGTGAACAACAGATATCAAACGTACTCTATACGTACGTTCACGGTAAAGCGACCGTGAGTCCCGGAAAATAAATAACCCTCAACAACTAGATACAATAAATTTTCATTTCAGTAGATATGCAGTGAAGAATAATGAAAAAGGATTAGATTTCAGTTGATCGGATCTCCTGCTGGCGACCATTCAGCAGTATCACATGGTGATAGTGCATGTTCCAGCAATCTGGGCACATATTGATCGACCTGGGTGAAAGACTTCATTTTAGACCAGCTATAAACGCTAGAACAAAATAAAAAATATTAGATAAATAACAACGCGTAGAATGGGTACTGAGTGTTTTAAAAAGAACAAACCATGTGTTTACAGGATTGCGCAACCATGCCCTGCAGCACAGGCACCTGAACAGTCGCAACCGCAGTTTCGTCCAACTGCGCCCTGATAGTGCCGCGCGCAAGGCTGTTCGGTACTTCTGCGTCATCGTTTAGGGAGACGTACCTTCGATAGTAAAATGGTTGTAAATGAACAACTAAACTGAATAAAATAATGTTAGTTTATAAACCAAAAACAAGTACATAATCAACAACAATAGTTATATATCAAAAACCTTAACTTAACCTAATTGGCGTTTCGTTCTGTTCGTCAAGACGCCTTCCTAAGAATCCCCCAGAACTCGTCAGTTGACAAGGGATTCTGACCTATCCTACCTACTTAATTCCCTCCTAAAGAATTATTAACTAACTTTTGCTCCCGACTCGTGTTCATCCGAGCTCGAGCCTGAACTTGAGCCGTCCGTGCTGCTTGACTGCTGCCGTTGTCGTTTCTTGTTCCCCTTCGGTGATCTTGCCATTGTCACGTCTCGCAAATATTCGTATATAGTAAATGAAATTCCGTTTTTATCTATCAAAATTATGTAATTATTAATACATTGCCGAATCATTAAAACAAACTTCAAAAAAACCCTTAAAAAACCCATACAGCTTTTTATGTAGAACAATGAAAATTTTCGCATAGCAAGCGTAACTAAATTCGACAAAAATGTTCTAATGTCAAGACTCGTCACTATAGCACTGTGTATAGCTTACCACTAGCTGTTTGTCGGTATGCTACATATGCAACATACATGTATTGTTAGCGCAACCAACCAGCTATTGTTCATC
>OZ038445.1:5227977-5230477 GCA_964036265.1 Daptonema setosum
AGTGAGTGAGTGAGTGAGTGAGTGAGTGAGTGAGTGAGTGAGTGAGTGAGTGAGTGAGTGAGTGAGTGAGTGAGTGAGTGAGTGAGTGAGTGAGTGAGTGAGTGAGTGAGTGAGTGAGTGAGTGAGTGAGTGAGTGAGTGAGTGAGTGAGTGAGTGAGTGAGTGAGTGAGTGAGTGAGTGAGTGAGTGAGTGAGTGAGTGAGTGAGTGAGTGAGTGAGTGAGTGAGTGAGTGAGTGAGTGAGTGAGTGAGTGAGTGAGTGAGTGAGTGAGTGAGTGAGTGAGTGAGTGAGTGAGTGAGTGAGTGAGTGAGTGAGTGAGTGAGTGAGTGAGTGAGTGAGTGAGTGAGTGAGTGAGTGAGTGAGTGAGTGAGTGAGTGAGTGAGTGAGTGAGTGAGTGAGTGAGTGAGTGAGTGAGTGAGTGAGTGAGTGAGTGAGTGAGTGAGTGAGTGAGTGAGTGAGTGAGTGAGTGAGTGAGTGAGTGAGTGAGTGAGTGAGTGAGTGAGTGAGTGAGTGAGTGAGTGAGTGAGTGAGTGAGTGAGTGAGTGAGTGAGTGAGTGAGTGAGTGAGTGAGTGACTTCAGGACGCGCACTGGACGGCATACATGGATCTGGACGAGTTGATGTACTTCAAATCAGGCACACTCGTCCAGTACCTCAATTCTTTACCGTTCAATGCCGGTGCCATTTATTTCATTTCGTATTTTTCGTATCCCTCGTGCAATCGAACACAGACCGAAATGAATCCCCGAAGTTACGATTTCGACTATTTAAAGTCATTCGAAATAGAAATCGACGAAGTAATGCCAGGAAAGCTCATTTATCGTCCAGAAGCAGTGCATCGTGTGCAACCACATCATGTCGTACAGTTGATGAGTGGATACGAGTGGGTGGTTGTTGTTGTTGTTGTTGTTGTTGTTGTTGTTGTTGTTGTTGTTGTTGTTGATGTTGTTGTTGTTGTTGTTGTTGTTGTTGTTGTTGTTGTTGTTGTTGTTGTTGTTGTTGTTGTTGTTGTTGTTGTTGTTGTTGTTGTTGTTGTTGTTGCTGTTGTCGTTGTTGTTGTTGTTGTTGTTGTTGTTGTTGTTGTTGTTGTTGTTGTTGTTGTTGTTGTTGTTGTTGCTGTTGTCGTTGTTGTTGTTGTTTTCATTCGGTGGTTTGTAATTTCAGAAAGATATCTGTACACCGTAAATTTGCTTACATGGCGCACGTCCGAAAGCCTGACCGACATGATAAACGAGATACTCGATTGTTTACAGGTTCTATACATTTTTACAGACTACACTGTTCGACTGTTTGCATATGTAGTTGTCGCGAACTTGTGAATGTGACTTTTGTAATATTCTGTAGTTATTGTTATAGTTGTATGTTATAATTAGGGTTGTAAATTTGCTGCTAGTTCGTGAGCATTTGTAATTGTTGTTATGACACCGGTTTATTCTTTTTGTAGCACGTTTTCAGGGCTGTGTATTTGTTAAAGTGTTATGGATGTACGTGCTCTAGACATTTTTTCGTTTTCATAGTTGTTCTGACGGAAACCTCCTGGCGGTTTCTATGGTGCTTGATCATGGTTTCGAAGTCACCACGGTCAAATAACTAGCCATGTAAATTCATCCACTGTCTAGTTCCAAGTCTGTTTTCTTCTAAGTGAACCCTTGCGAAATCAGTTTATATTTTAACCTTTCAATTCAAATCAATGAATATAGTTTTGAAAAGCTATCGGTTTCACAAAAACATTTTACATTCATTTCCAGGTCTTTCTTCCGTGGTAACGAAGGCCCAGGCCTCGTGGCACACTCGTCGCTCCCAGCTGCCCGATACCATCTGGCCTTGGCATGCCATCGCTGTCACCCAGGTGTTGTTGTTGTTGTTGTTGTTGTTGTTTCCAGTTGTTGTCGTTGTTGTTGTTAAAAATTTCCAGGTTATCGATGAGTGCAATCTACAATTATTCCATGGTGGCCACGGTTGTTGGTCGTTTGAACGATGTAACAATCGGATTAATACCAGTGAATTTGGTATACAAGTCTCGCAGAAACCTGAGGTCTGGCAGCATATCAAAGCCCTTGTGATTTGGTGATGTCAACAACAAAAACAACAACAACAACAACAACAATAACAGTAGTACCAGATGTTTTTATGGTAACACGTAGCTTATACATCAAACTTTGCTTCTAAATAAAAAATTGCTCCACCAGCATCTTGAAACTAAGTTTTACTTAAAACATTTGTTGTACTGAATCAAAATATCGTATACCATAGTTTTAATGCAATGGTGAAATTAAATAGAGCATTTTGACACAATTAATTGTGGGAATTAAGCCAATTCATTCCGAAATCATATCTATCAACTTAACAAAGTCGGTACAATCAACTTCAGTGTTGCTTAAAATACAAACCCTAGGAATCTCACAAAGTTCAAATTTTGGAATCTTTAAAACGCTATTTATTATAGCATTTGCCCTATACGAGCACTCTGCAGCGCTTGAACAAAATATGCACGAATCCACA
>OZ038445.1:5235477-5246099 GCA_964036265.1 Daptonema setosum
ACATTCCCAACGTGAACGTTGCTTAACTCGAAATGCAATTTTGATGCAATTTAGAATATCGATTAATTTTGCTTCGATATTCTTGCATACACATAAGTACTTTATATGCATAAAAGGCGAGCTTTTGAATGCGGTTCCTCAACAAAATATGAAAACTATTTTTCACTGTGGTTGTTGCATTGATTGAAATTAAATTTGTTGCAATTCAGAATATCGAAAAAACTTGGACTGTTATTTAGTCACTGTTGTTGCTTCGATATTATTGCATACGCTTCATATGTTCATGTGGTCCAGATAGTTGTATTGTTATTAATGGTGTCGTAAAATATTGTTTTCTGAAAGTTGCATAGATAAGTTATGTAAATTGTTCCGTTTGTGATATTTTGTCATTAGATAATTACCATTTAATGTTGTATTATAACTTCATTTCGCTGCTCTACTTTTTTTGCTGAGCGTTTTCCATTCACAGATTCCAATCATTAATTTCAATGTGAAATACATATTGAGTCTTCGTGTCACTAGCGGACGATAAGGGGTAGGAAAAGTGGAATTCCCCCTCTTTGGTGGTTTCAAAAAGTAGAACTTGTTCCCTAATGTGCAGTTAAAATGGCCTGAATACTGCCAATTCCCCCTCTTTGACAAAATTCCCCTTCCTTTGGAAGTTCAGCTCGTTCGCCAGTGCTACGTGTATTTTGTTATTTCGTTCACCCATCTTGATGATTTCTCATAAGAACATACTTCCCCCGTCTTTGGGGAAAAGTATAGGATTTTTTTAAATTTGACTTAGTCCGTTAACTTGATTTAAAACCAGTTTGAAAACCGGTTTGTTGGTCACTCCAATTAGACCCCGCCTTCCCAACGTCACCTGCTGACGCGATAATCCTTTTACGCAGCCTATTTAGGGGCGGAGTCAACGGCCCGCCCAAATTGTATAAATATCTCGACTCCTAATCAAATCATTCATTTCTCTGTTTCTTAATACCTTCACATTTGGCGTGGAAATCGTTGTAGTTTTCCATTCGAATATCATTGTGGCAAACTGTCCTGTTTTGCCCACTGACAGTCTTTACAGTCAGTTCTGATCTGTTATTTTGACATTGAGCCACTAGCTGACGAGAAGGGGTGGGAAAATTAGAATTCCTCCCTCTTTGGTACTTTCAAAATGTAGAGTTTGTTCCCTAAGGTGTAGGTGAACTGGCCTGAAAACTGCTCATCAAAATTACCCCTCTCTTTGGAGAAATTTCCCTCCCTTTGGAGAATTAGCTAGGTTGATACTTTTGCATTGTAAGACTGAGAGTCTCATGGTTTCTTCTGTGTGTAAGAAATCACTTTCTTGTTTCACTACTGGTTTTCATTGTTCTGTACTAAATTCTAGTTAATATTTCAGATATTCCCCGAATATCTCAAGGACCCATATTCCCCCATTCCTTTTTTATTACAAAAGTATTCACGTAATGAAAAATACCATATTTTTTCACATACACATAAAAAAGTTTTGTGTCGCAAAACTTTTAATAAGATTTTCTATATATAAACCATTTGTAAAATTAAAATTCAGAAATACGCAACAAATGAAACAATTTCTTATAATGTTCTCACTGTAATATCATGATTTCTTCCCAAGTAAAAATTCTAAAATATAAATTTAAATAAAAAAACATATACAAAGTTATAAGATTCTTCATAAAAAAATAATTTCTTTCCAAGAAATTCTGAAACACATTTTCCAAACAAAATTGTTTTAATAAATACAAAACTTCTCAAGGTAAAATTTTCTTCTTCCGCAATTTCCCCCGGTCGGTTCCTTATTTTGGGTGGCTGTCGTAAAACCTCATAAATTCTTCTGCAATATAAAATTTTCTGCAACTCTTAAAAGTTTTCTGCATTATCTAATTAGGTCTCAATTCTTTCAAGAAACTTTCAACCCACTCAAACTCTTCGAGAAACGTCCTACCGATTCTAAATAAAAACATGCGGCAACCACCCAAACCCATTCCCTCTACGCGCAGTCCCAGATAATTCTCATGGTCTTCTGATTTTCCTGTTCTCACTTCTTTTTATCTGGGACTTGGAAAAGTTTGCTAATAATTCATAAAAACACAAAAATTTATGCGCGTCCTGTTGTGGGTGAATTCTGGTAGGCTCCAACTTTTTTTCCTGTTGTAGAATAAAAAGTTGTTTTCGTGGCCATTTGTTTTCATGTTGGAAATTCGCTTCAGACGGTGGAAAATATTATTGGTTTTATCATCTATTGTTGGAGCCTACTTTAAGGAAAAGTAAATAACTCACTCCCCAGCCCAGAGTTCAGTCAGGAGTCCCATGTCTTGATTAGTTTCTATGTTTCTTTTCACAAAATTTGTTTTGATAACAATAAATGGGACTCGCCTTAAACTTTTTAAAATATATCTTTAACGACAGCCACTGAAATAGCTGACTGAACTCGCTTCCTCGATTTCCACTTTTTCTCAAATGTCATAACTTACTCGGAATAAAAATTCTGATAAAAATAAAAATACAAAATTTTTAAATACACTCAGAATAAAAATTCTGATAAAAATAAAAATAATTTTTTTAAAATAATCTAAACATTTAATAAACATAATAATAAAAATAATCTAATAAATAATCTAATAAACATTCTAATAAAAATACAATTTTTTTAAAAAGATTCCATAAAAAGTCCCCCGGTCGGTTACCCATTTTGGGTGGTTGTCATGTGGTCCCAGAGTCTCAAGCTGTCTTATTTGTTTCCGATGTACTCCTTCTTGTTTTTTTACTGGGACTTAAAAATTTTCAATTTATAAAATCACTTACAATCAATCAAAAACACAATTTGCGACAACCACTCAAACCCAATCCCTATCGACGCGCAGTCCCAGATACTAATGGTTTTCTATTTCTTCTATCCTTTCTATGTCCTCCTTTCTATTTCCTATTTTGTGTCTGGGACTTGGAAAAACTTTCTAATCACTAAAATAATAATAAAATAAGCGCGTCATGCTCTGGTCAATTTATTAGGCTCCAACTTACTAAAAACAATAATTTTCCTGTCATGAGAAATGTTTTCTTTGCAATTGGTTTTCGAGAATTGTTTTCTTTGCTGGTTTTCGAGAAATTTTTTCTGCAATTGGTTTTCTGATGATAATATTTTCTCTGCAATTGATATTCTTATTGGTTCTTATGAGGTTGTATAGGTTGGAGCCTAATTTTTATTTCAATAAAATAACACCCAGTCCAGAGTTCAGTCAGAAGTCCCATGTCTTGTTTTGTTAAAATATTCTTCTTACACAAAATTTGTCTTGATAATAATACTAAATGGGACTTACTCAGTTTTGAAACCAATTTTTTTAAACGATAACCACTGACTGAACTCGCTCCCTCGATTCCTCGTTTAGAACTCTATCTCAACAATCGATCAAAACAGTTCTAAAATCTCTCAACAATCGATAAAAAAATTCTAGAATCTATCTCAACAATGGAGCAAAAAGTTCTAAAATCTATCTCAATAATGCAAATACATAAAAACAAGCAAAAAACATATAAAAAACGTCTCACTATAATAAATCACCCCCGACTCCTTTGGTTCAGTCATAATAAAATCCCAGGTTGTCTTCATTCATGTTTATGATGTCTATTCACAAGATTTACTATTCTGGGATTTCTCTATCTCTATCTACAGGAAACACACAAAGTCAAAAAGATTATATATGACTGAACCAGTCCCTTCCCAATCGCGAACGCGTCCAATCCAGTCCCAGTATCTTTCCATGTTTCACATGTTTCCTCACACAAAATCCTTATTATCTGGGACTTTCTTAAAATCTCAAATCTCAAAAATCTCAAAAATCTCAAACCTCAAATCTTAAAAATCTTAAAATAAATGGAAATCTAAAAAAAAAACTGGACGCGTTCTCGAAGCCTTCGTTTTGTTATATCACCTCCACCCCAACCTCCCCCCTTCCCAACCGATTCTGGCGAACCGATTCAAGGCGATTCCAAGGCGATTCAAAGGCGATTCAAGGCGATTCAAGGTGATTCCAAGGCGATTCAAGGCGATCCAAGGCGAACCAACGGCGAAGGCGTCCAGGCTCACGGCACAACGGTGACTTCTTATGCCAAAGTTAAGTTTATTTCGATTTCCTTAATTTTGTGTGTCTGGCGTGAATGATGGGGTTTTTGTAAAAATTAGACGAGTTTAGACAGTTATTAGGGTTTTTTAATTTTTATTTCTTTGCCTGACATTTTTTATTTGCAGGACGCCACGAGATGGGCCGTTGACTCACTCATTTATTGACTCACTCATTTGTTGACTCACTCATTTACTGACTCATTCGGGCGCGGTGGCTGGTTGGATGTCGTTGGTGGCCTCATTGTCTGTTGGTTCATGGGTTTGGTTTATGTGGACAATCAGGTTTGTTATTTTTATATATTTTGTATGATTGGTGTGACTGTGATGGTTAGCTGAGTTTAGACAGTTTAGCTAGTTTTTCATGAAAACTGTGTTTTTTGTATTGCAATTATTTGTTTTTCATATACCGCCAAACGGGCGCAAGGACGGGCACTTCAATCACTTCTCCGGGCGCGGTGGCTGGTTGGCTGTCGTTGGTGGCTTGATGTTTGTTGGTTCATGGGTTTGGTTTTTGTGGACAATCAGGTTTGTTATTTTTCAATATTTCGTATGATTGGTGACACTGATGATTAGCTGAGTTTAGCTAGTTTTTTCATGAAAACTGTGTGTTTTGTATAGCAATTATTTGTCTTTCATATACCACAACGGGCGCAAGGACGGGCTCTTCACTCACTCTTCCGGGCGCGGTGGCTGGTTGTCTGTTGGTTCATGAGTTTGAATTTTGTGGCCATCAGGTTTGTTATCTTTTTATATTTTGTGTGATTGATGTGCCTGATTGGTTAGCTGAGTTTAGACAGATTAGCTAGATATTCTTTAAAAAGCGTTTTTTTGAATGCAATTACATGTTGTTTCATATACCGCGAAACTGGCACGTTGGGCAGCCACATCGAAGCCAACTCCACTTGTTCACGGGCTTTTCCGGATGCCGATAGATGGTTGGCTGTCGTTGGTGTTGGTTCAGGTTTATATTTTGTGACACACCAGGTTTGTTATCTTTTTATATTTTGTGTGATTGATGTGCCTGATTGGTTAGCTGAGTTTAGTCAGTTTAGCTAGATATTCATTAAAAAGCGTTTTTTTGTATTGCAATAACCTGTTGTTTCATATACCGCGAAACTGGCACGCTGGGCAGCATCATCGAAGCCAACTTCACTCGTTCACGGGCTCTTCCGGATGGTTGGCTGTCGTTGGTGTTGTTGGTTCATGGTTAATATTTTGTGGCACATCAGGTTTGTTCTCTTTTATGTTTTGAATGACTGGTGTGACTGAATATATCTGAGATTAGACAGATTAGATAGGTAGTTCAGAGTTATGTTTTTGTATTGCAATTACTTATTTTCATACTCTAAAACGAACGGGCGCATTGGTGGACACTATGTCTTTCGAACGCGAAGCCTGGTTGGCTGTCGTTGGTGGCGCATAGTTGGTGTGTTGGTTCATAGTCTTAAATTCTGTGGACATCAGGTTTGTTCCATTTTTCTACTTCACATGACTGGTGTGACTGATTGTTAGCTGAGTGTTAGCCAGTTTAGCTAGTTTAATGATACATTGAATGTTTTCTGTACTGTATTTTTTTCTTTTTTTCATATACCAAGACTACGGCGGAGAGACAGGGCTTTTAACGGCAAATCTGTGGTAACGTGGCAACTTTGCGATTTCAAGGACGACCGTGTGGCTGCAGTTTGTTAGTCCAATACTCTTTTGGACATCAGGTTTGTTACAGTTTATTTCTTTGTGTGACTGATATGAATGTTATTCAGTTGAGCTTTAGACAGTTCAGATAGTAAAAACAGTTGTTGTTGTTTTTATTATACAGTTATTCATGTAATTTCATACGTACTCCTTCACTGGCGACTCCCGGCTGCTCACTGGTGACTCCACTGCTCACTGGCGACTCCACTGCTCACTGGTGACTCCACTGCTCACTGGTGACTCCACTGCTCACTGGCGACTCCACTGCTCACTGGCGACTCGGCTGCTGACTGGGGACTCCACTGCTCACTGGCGACTCCACTGCTCACTGGTGACTCGGCTGCTCACTGGTGACTCGGCTGCTCACTGGCGACTCGGCTGCTCACTGGCGACTCCCGGCTGCTCACTGGCGACTCGGCTGCTCACTGGCGACTCCACTGCTCAATATACCGGTTGGTTGTCGTTACTTACTGCTTGCTTGTTTCACTGTATGAACACTGTGACTCACTAATTAAACTTCTCAGGTTTTCAGCGGTTGGTCAATGTGTGATTTTTTTCTTGCGTGACTGCATTGCATTTAACAAGGCTTACTAATTATGTTAATTAAAGATGAACCGGTCTCTGGAGACTCCGGCTGATTGCACTGGCGACTCCGGCTGCTCACTGGCGACTCCGGCTGCTCACTGGTGGACTCAGGCATGCTGATAGACGTACTCCAGGAGCTGAACATAATGGTTGGTGGTTGTTACTCACGGCGTGCTTGTTTTACTGTATGAACCTTGTGACTCACTAATGAAACTTCTCAGGTTTTCAGCGGTTGGTCAACGTGTGATTTTTTCTTGCGTGACTGAATTGCATATAACAAGGCTTACTACACCTATTTATTAAAGATGATCTGGTCTCTGGAGACTCCGGCTGATTGCACTGGCGACTCCGGCTGCTCGCTGGCGACTCCAACTGCTCACTGGTGGACTCAGGCATGCTGATAGACGTACTTCAGGAGCTGAACATAATGGTTGGTTATCGTTATTGAAAGTCTGTTTGTTTCACTGTATGAACCTTGTGACTCACTAATAAAACTGCGCAGGTTTTCAGAGGTTGGTCAATGTGTGATTTTTTTCTTGCGTGACTGAACTGCTTAGAATGAGGTTTCATAAATTTGTTAATTGAAGATTGATCTGCTTACTGGCGACTCCCGGCCGCTCACTGGCGACTCCCGGCTGCTCACTTGCGACTCCCGGCTGCTCACTGGCGACTCCCCGCTGCTCACTGGCGACTCCCGGCTGCTCACTGGCGACTCCCGGCTGCTCACTGGCAACTTCCGGCCACTCACTGGCGACTCCCGGCTGCTCACTGGAAACTCCCGAGTCCCGACTGCTCACTGGCGACTCCTGGCCGCTCACTGGCGACTCTCGGCTGCTGACAGACGAATCGGGCGTACTGAGGCACTTCCAGACTGGAACTTTCTGGTTGGTTGTCGTGGTTGACTGTTTTCTTCTTTCACTGTATTAACCTTGTGACTCACTAATGCAACTTCTCAGGTTTTCAGTGGTTGGTCATTGTGTGATTTTTTTTGCGTGACTGAACTGCATTGAACAAGGCTAACTTAATTTGGTGTTTCTAGACTGGTCTGGTGCTTGGCGACTCCAGCCGCACTCTCTCGTACCATGCGGAGTGCTCTTCAACGACTCGGACAGCTCACTGGCGACTCCGGCTGGTCACTGGCGACTCCGGCTGCTCACTGGCGACTCCGGCTGCTCACTGGCGACTCCGGCTGCTCACTGGCGACTCCGGCTGCTCATGCGTATTCGGGCTACCCACGGCGTGGAATATACTGGTTGGTTGTCGTTATTGATTGTCTGCTTGTTTCACCGTGTTAACCTTGTGACTCACTAATGCAACTTCTCAGGTTTTCAGCGGCTGGTCATTGTGTGATTCTTTCCTTGCGTGACTGAACTGCATTGATCAAAGCTAAATTAATTTGGTATTTCTAGACTGGTCTGGTGTTTGGCGACTCCAGCTGCACTCTCTCGTACTATGCGGAGTGCTCTTCAACGACTCGGGCAGCTCAATGGCGACTCCGGCTGGTCACTGGCGACTCAGCTGCTCACTGGCGACTTGGCTGTTCATGCGTATTCGGGCTACCCACGGCGTGGAATATACTGGTTGGTTGTCGTTATTGATTGTCTGCTTGTTTCACTGTGTTAACCTTGTGACTCATTAATGCAACTTCTCAGGTTTTCAGCGGTTGGTCAATGTGTGATTCTTTCCTTGACTGGCTAAACTGTAAAGAACAAGGCTAACTAAGTTTCGTATTTCTAGACTGGTGTTTGGCGACTCCAGCCGCACTCTCTCGTTTCATGCGGAGTGCTCTTCATCGACTTAAGCAGCTCACTGGCGTAATCCAGCTGCTCACTGGCGACTCCGGCTGCTCACTGGAAACTCCGGCTGCTCACTGGCGACTCCGGCTGCTCAGTGGCGACTGCCGCTCACTGGTGACTCTGCCGCTCACTGGAGTGAAAATCCTGGTTGGTTGTCGTTATTGAAAGTCTGCTTGTTTCCCTGTTTTAACCTTGTGACTCACTAATGAGACTTCTCAGGCTTTCAGCGGTTGGTCAATGTTTTTTTCCTTGAATGACTGAACTGTATGGAACGAGGCTTACTAAACATGTTAATTAAAGATGGTCTGGTCGGTGGTGACTCCGGCTGCTCACTGGCGACTCGTTGCTCACTGAAGTGGAAAATCCTGGTTGGTCGTCATTATTGATCGTTTGCTTGTTTCACTGTATGAACGTTGTGACTCACTAATAAACTTTTTTAGGTTTTCAGCGGTTGGTCAACGTGTGATTTCTTTCCTTGCGTGATTGAACTGCATGGAACAAAGCTCACTAAATATGTTAATTGTAGAAGGTCTGGTCTCTGGCGACTCTGGCTGCTCACTGGTGACTACGGCTGCTCACTAGCGACTCCGGCTGCTCACTGGCGACCCCGGCTGGTGACTCCGGCTGCTCACTGGTGACTCCGGCTGCTCACTGCTGTACTGGGGCTGCCAACTGAAGTGGAACATACTGGTTGGTTGTCGTAGTGGATTGTTTGCTTATTTCACTGTATAAACACTGTGACTCACTAATGAAATTCGTCAGGTTTTTAGTGGTTGGTCCAAGTGTGATTTATTTTCTTGAATGACTGAACTGCATGGAATACTTACTAATTATGTTATTTGTAGATTGGTCTGGTCTCTGTGCTGGGCTCACTTGCGACTCCGGCTGCTCACTAGTGGCTTCGGCTGCTCACTAGCGACTCCGACTGCTCACTGGCGACTCCGACTGCTCACTGGCGACTCCGACTGCTCCTTGTACACGAAGCTAAAAACACCAGGGCGGCACTGTCTCTTCTGACTCCAACTGACTCTGATACTTGTTCATTTTGATTAATTTACTGTACCAATTTTTCTCTTCAATTCGCTATTTCAGTTCACTTGGATTCTTTCTAAATTGCTTACCTCTATTTAATTTATGATCTTTGCAAATAACTTTACTACGTTTTACTTATCAACTCTATGATTTATTTTAATTTTTTTACTCTATAGTTTGCTCTAGTTTTGCGCTATTGTATCTCATTTCAATAGTTGTTTTTTTTGCTCTACTTTCATCATTCTATTTTGCTTGCCAACTATTCCATCGTTCTATTATTTTTTCGGTTTTATTCTACCATAACATTCTACTTTTTGTGTTTACCTATGTACTATTTTCTGCCGTACTGGTGTGTCCTGGCGGACTTGACCCTGCCTTCTGGCGGGTGCACCGAACCAACATATTGCACGGCGACCAGAGACTCGCCTTCACGTTGGCGCTGTGTGTCAGTACGAGTGGAGGAATCATCTAATACGAAAATTTTTCAATAGAACTGAATTACTTTTCGACAAAATATAATGTTGTTAAAGTATAAATGAGATAAATATGATTCACCCACTCCGAAGCCAAGAAGCCTCTTATTTTGTGGTTTATATTATTTTGTGATTTTGTCATACTGTATGTCCATCTTCTGATGACATGTTGTATTGAACTAATAAAACCAGATTTGTTAAGGATTCTGCGGTTTTGTTTTATTGAAAAGCGTAAATTAGAAACTCATTAATAAGCAAAAGTCAGATGAGTTTTCAAGGTAACTTCAATAAGTATATACATCGAAATTTTCTTGGTCAACCAAAAAGACTATATAACTAAAAAGTCGAAGCGACAATAAACATAGAAATACAATAAGAAAAATAAACATGAAACAAAAATGGCAGGCTTATTGAAGTGTGTCGCAAATTCATTGGACGTAAATAAACTACACGACAGCTCGGTAGTGGTTATCGTTACACAATGGAGTATTCATAGCTGTCGATGAAATGACGACCAAAGCTTGTAGAAAAAAACAAGGGGCAACACAATTTTGCAGAAAAAATACGGGGCAACACAATTTATCAATGTGGTTTCAGTCTAGTATGTTGTTTGAGTAGTTTCAGTAAATAGTTGCACTAACTTCAACAACAACCGAGGATGATGACTGCATGTTATATTCTAGCGTAGGGCTAGGTTGAGTTCAACAGCCAGTTGTGCGTCTTCTCATGTATATATAGTAAAGCTGATGCTTCAAAAGTTGAAACAGTTATCAACCCAACTTTTACCTTTTGTATATCCCATAAAGTATATGACATGTACAAGTACGACTTCGTAGCCAAAAAAAGTTGTCAGAACAACGAATGGGGCGCGTTAAAAATCGAATCGTCTAATCAGTTAATTACGAAAGCTGTACA
>OZ038445.1:5256299-5274299 GCA_964036265.1 Daptonema setosum
ATTATAATAATGCCGGATGAGTAACTATAACTATTTTAGTTTCAATGCAGTTGAAGTCCCGTGGTCACATAAAAACACCATGAAAAAAACACGTCCATGAAGAAACACATCCATGAAATTTTTTTGCTTTCAATACAGTTGAGTCCCGTGGGCAAAATTTCAATGCAGTTGAGTCCCGTGGAAAAAAATTTGCTTTCAGTACTATTGAGTCCCGTGGGAAAACTATTTTAGTTTCAATGCAGTTGAGTCCCATGGTCAAACTATTTTAGTTTCTATAAATTTGAGTCCCGTGGGGCTTTCAATACAGTTGAGTCCCGTGGGCAAAATTTCAATGTAGTTGAGTCCCGTGGGAAAAATTTCAATGCAGTTGAGTCCATGGGAAAAAAATTTTGCGTTCAATACTATTGAGTCCCGTGGGCAAACTATTTTAGTTTCAATGCAGTTGAGTCCCGTGGTCAAACTATTTTAGTTTCTATACATTTGAGTCCCGTGGGGCTTTCAATACAGTTGCGTCCCGTGGGCAAAATTCCAATGCAGTTGAGTCCCGGGGGAAAACAATTTTGCTTTCAATACTATTGAGTCCCGTGGCAAACTATTCTAGTTTCAATGCAGTTGAGTCCCGTGGTCAAACCATTTTAGTTTCTATACAGTTGAGTCCCGTGGGGCTTTCAATACAGTTGAGTCCCGTGGGGCAAAATTTCAATGCAGTTGAGTCCCGTGGGAAAACAATTTTGCTTTCAATACTATTGAATCCCGTGGGCAAACTATTTTAGTTTCAATGCAGTTGAGTCCCGTGGTCAAACTATTTTAGTTTCTATACAGTTGAGTCCCGTGGGTCTTTCAATACAGTTTAGTCCCGTGGGCATAATTTCAATGCAGTTGAGTCCCGTGGGAAAACAATTTTGCTCTTAATACTATTGAGTCCCGTGGGCAAACTATTTTAGTTTCAATGCAGTTGAGTCCCGTGGTCAAACTATTTTAGTTTCTATACAGTTGAGTCCCGTGGGCAAAATTCCAATGCAGTTGAGTCCCGTGGGAAAACAATTTTGCTTTCAATACTATTGAGTCCCGGGGTCAAACTATTTTAGTTTCTATACAGTTGAGTCCCGTGGGGCTTTCAATACAGTTGAGTCCCGTGGGCAAAATTTCAATGCAGTTGAGTCCCGTGGGAAAACAATTTTGCTTTCAATACTATTGAGTCCCGTGGGCAAACTATTTTAGTTTCAATGCAGTTGAGTCCCGTGGTCAAACTATTTTAGTTTCTATACAGTTGAGTCCCGTGGGACTTTCAATACAGTTGAGTCCCGTGGGCAAAATTTCAATGCAGTTGAGTTCCGTGGGAAAACAATTTTGCTTTCAATACTATTGAGTCCCGTGGGCAAACTATTTAAGTTTCAATGCAGTTGAGTCCCGTGGTCAAACTATTTTAGTTTATATACATTTGAGTCCCGTGGGGCTTTCAATACAGTTGAGTCCCGTGGGCAAAATTTCAATGCAGTTGAGTCCCGTGGGCAAAATTTCAATGCAGTTGAGTCCCGTGGGAAAACAATTTTGCTTTCAAAACTATTGAGTCCCGTGGGCAAACTATTTCAGTTTCAATGCAGTTGAGTCCCGGGGTCAAACTATTTTAGTTTCTATACAGTTGAGTCCCGTGAGGCTTTCAATACAGTTGCGTCCCGTGGGCAAAATTCCAATGCAGTTGAGTCCCGTGGGAAAACAATTTTGCTTTCAATACTATTGAGTCCCGTGGGCAAACTATTCTAGTTTCAATGCAGTTGAGTCCCGTGGTCAAACCATTTTAGTTTCTATACAGTTGAGTCCCGTGGGACTTTCAATACAGTTGAGTCCCGTGGGCAAAATTTCAATGCAGTTGAGTTCCGTGGGAAAACAATTTTGCTTTCAATACTATTGAGTCCCGTGGGCAAACTATTTTAGTTTCAATGCAGTTGAGTCCCGTGGTCAAACTATTTTAGTTTCTATACAGTTGAGTCCCGTGGGCATAATTTTAATGCAGTTGAGTCCCGTGGGAAAACAATTTTGCTCTTTATACTATTGAGTACCGTGGGCAAACTATTTTAGTTTCAATGCAGTTGAGTCCCGTGGTCAAACTATTTTAGTTTCTATACAGTTGAGTCCCGTGGAGCTTTCAATACAGTTGAGTCCCGTGGGCAAAATTCCAATGCAGTTGAGTCCCGTGGGAAAACAATTTTGCTTTGAATACTATTGAGTCCCGTGGGCAAACTATTTTAGTTTCAATGCAGTTGAGTCCCGTGGTCAAACTATTTTAGTTTCTGTACAGTTAAGTCCCGTGGGGCTTTCAATACAGTTGAGTCCCGTGGGCAAAATTTCATTGCAGTTGAGTCCCGTGGGAAAACAATTTTGCTTTCAATACTATTGAGTCTCGTGGGCAAACTATTTTAGTTTCAATGCAGTTGAGTCCCGTGGTCAAAATATTTTAGTTTATATACAGTTGAGTCCCGTGGGGCTTTCAATACAGTTGAGTCCCGTGGATAAAATTTCAATGCAGTTGAGTCTCGTGACAAAACAATTTTGCTTTCAATACTATTGAGTCCCGTGGGCAAACTATTTTAGTTTCAATGCAGTTGAGTCCCGTGGTCAAACTATTTTAGTTTCTATACAGTTGAGTCCCGTGGGTCTTTCAATACAGTTTAGTCCCGTGGGGATAATTTCAATGCAGTTGAGTCCCGTGGGAAAACAATTTTGCTCTTTATACTATTGAGTCCCGTGGGCAAACTATTTTAGCTTCAATGCAGTTGAGTCCCGTGGTCAAACTATTTTAGTTTCTATACAGTTGAGTCCCGTGGGGCTTTCAATACAGTTGAGTCCCGTGGGCAAAATTCCAATGCAGTTGAGTCCCGTGGGAAAACAATTTTGCTTTCAATACTATTGAGTCCCGTGGGCAAACTATTTTAGTTTCAATGCAGTTGAGTCCCGTGGTCAAAATATTTTAGTTTATATACAGTTGAGTCCCGTGGGGCTTTCAATACAGTTGAGTCCCGTGGGTAAAATTTCAATGCAGTTGAGTCTCGTGACAAAACAATTTTGCTTTCAATACTATTGAGTCCCGTGGGCAAACTATTTTAGTTTCAATGCAGTTGAGTCCCGTGGTCAAACTATTTTAGTTTCTATACAGTTGAGTCCCGTGGGTCTTTCAATACAGTTTAGTCCCGTGGGCAAATTTCAATGCAGTTGAGTCCCGTGGGAAAACAATTTTGCTCTCAATACTATTGAGTCCCGTGGGCAAACTATTTTTATTTCAATGCAGTTGAGTCCCGTGGTCAAACTATTTTAGTTTCTATACAGTTGAGTCCCGTGGGCAAAAATTAGCGATGCACATAAAAACACATCCATGAAAAAACACATCCATGAAGAAACACATCCATGAAAAAAAAACATCCATGAAAAAACACGTCCATGAAGAGAACACATTCATAAATAACACAATCATGCAAATACACATAAATTTTCATAACTTAGATAATATTGATAGAGCGGAATCTAAAAAAAACACTAAAAAAGGTAAACATTGTTGTGTGTGGGTAAAAGAATTCAATAGAGTTTAACCAGCGTCCGAACCCGTTTAACTGTGACCCAGCTCGCGGTCACGCATTTTCACGTTCGTGGAAATATACTTCAAGTATGGAGATCATAGTAAGCTTATGTGGTTCAACATGGTCGACTTGATAGTAATCTTGATATAAAACTAAAGTCATAATATTAAATGTATGCAGCGAGTTCATACATCTGGGGAAAAAGTGCGTTTTTCCACGGGTGGTCCCGTAGGACGAGTTCGCACAAATCAACCGTTATAATTCGTTCGTTCTCAAAAACCAACTCGAGGCGATTGTGTAACTGTCCAAAAATAAACCGAGGATGACATCCTCAAGTTTTGATGGGTTAAAACCATCTTATAAAATGTTGCCGGTTTTTGAACTAATAGTGAGCGTGAAACGTGAACAATTTTTCAGCTTTCTTTATTTTTTGTGACTGACCCACGGACACTATTTCATTGTATAAATACTAGGGACACACCCGGGGAATTACGCCGACCTTTTAGAGTCGGGGTACTCAGCAGGGGCACAGCCGAGCAGCGCTGCGCGCATTGCGCCGTGGTCAACAACTTTCCAATACACATTCGTACCATTGTGAACTGGAATTTGGAATTTGTTTATTGTGTGCAGGGTTTTATTATAATAATGCCGGATGAGTAACTATAACTATTTTAGTTTCAATGCAGTTGAGTCCCGTGGTCATATAAAAACACCATGAAAAAACACATCCATGAAGAAACACATCCATGAAAAAATTTTGCTTTCAATACAGTTGAGTCCCGTGGGCAAAATTCCAATGCAGTTGAGTCCCGTGGAAAAACAATTTTGCTTTCAATACTATTGAGTCCCGTGGGCAAACAATTTTAGTTTCAATGCAGTTGAGTCCCGTGGTCAAACTATTTTAGTTTCTATACAGTTGAGTCCCATGGGGCTTTCAATGCAGTTGAGTCCCGTGTGCAAAATTTCAGTGCAGTTGAGTCCCGTGGGAAAACAATTTTGCTTTCAATACTATTGGGTCCCGTGGGCAAACTATTTTAGTTTCAATACAGTTGAGTACCGTGGTCAAACTATTTTAGTTTCTATACAGTTGAGTCCTGTGGGGCTTTAAATACAGTTGAGTCCCGTGGGCAAAATTTCAATGCAGTTGAGTCCCGTGGGAAAACAATTTTGCGGAATTACGCCGACCTTTTAGAGTCGGCGTACTCAGCAGGGGCACAGCCGAGCAGCGCTGCGCGCATTGCGCCGTGGTCAACAACTTTCCAATACACATTCGTACCATTGTGAACTGGAATTTGGAATTTGTTTATTGTGTGCAGGGTTTTATTATAATAATGCCGGATGAGTAACTATAACTATTTTAGTTTCAATGCAGTTGAGTCCCGTGGTCACATAAAAACACCATGAAAAAACACATCCATGAAGAAACACATCCATGAAAAAAATTTGCTTTCAATACAGTTGAGTCCCGTGGGCAAAATTCCAATGCAGTTGAGTCCCGTGGAAAAACAATTTTGCTTTCAATACTATTGAGTCCCGTGGGCAAACAATTTTAGTTTCAATGCAGTTCAGTCACGTGGTCAAACTATTTTAGTTTCTATACAGTTGAGTCCCATGGGGCTTTCAATGCAGTTGAGTCCCGTGTGCAAAATTTCAGTGCAGTTGAGTCCCGTGGGAAAACCATTTTGCTTTCAATACTATTGGGTCCCGTGGGCAAACTGTTTTAGTTTCAATACAGTTGAGTCCCGTGGTCAAACTATTTTAGTTTCTATACAGTTGAGTCCTGTGGGGCTTTAAATACAGTTGAGTACCGTGGGCAAAATTTCAATGCAGTTGAGTCCCGTGGGAAAACAATTTTGCTTTCAATACTATTGAGTCCCGTGGGCAAACTATTTTAGTTTCAATGCAGTTGAGTCCCGTGGGAAAACAATTTTGCTTTCAATACCATTGAGTCCCGTGGGCAAACTATTTTAGTTTCAATGCAGTTGAGTCCCGTGGTCAAACAATTTTAGTTTCTATACAGTTGAGTCCCGTGGGGCTTTCAATACAGTTGAGTCCCGTGGGCAAAATTTCAATGCAGTTGAGTCCCGTGGGAAAACAATTTTGCTTTAAAAACTATTGAGTCCCGTGGGCAAACTATTTTAGTTTCAATGCAGTTGAGTCCCGTGGGAAAACAATTTTGCTTTCAATACCATTGAGTCCCGTGGGCAAACTATTTTAGTTTCAATGCAGTTGAGTCCCGTGGTCAAACAATTTTAGTTTCTATACAGTTGAGTCCCGTGGGGCTTTCAATACAGTTGAGTCCCGTGGGCAAAATTTCAATGCAGTTGAGTCCCGTGGGAAAACAATTTTGCTTTAAAAACTATTGAGTCCCGTGGGCAAACTATTTTAGTTTCAATGCAGTTGAGTCCCGTGGGAAAACAATTTTGCTTTCAATACTTTTCTATACAGTCGAGTCCCGTGGGCAAAATTTCAATGCAGTTGAGTCCCGTGGGAAAACAATTTTGCTTTCAATACTATTGAGTCCCGTGGGCAAACTATTCTAGTTTCAATGCAGTTGAGTCCCGTGGTCAAACTATTTTAGTTTCTATACAGTTGAGTCCCATGGGGCTTTCAATGCAGTTGAGTCCCGTGTGCAAAATTTCAGTGCAGTTGAGTCCCGTGGGAAAACAATTTTGCTTTCAATACTATTGGGTCCCGTGGGCAAACTATTTTAGTTTCAATACAGTTGAGTCCCGTGGTCAAACTATTTTAGTTTCTATACAGTTGATTCCTGTGGGGCTTTAAATACAGTTGAGTCCCGTGGGCAAAATTTCAATGCAGTTGAGTCCCGTGGGAAAACAATTTTGCTTTCAATACTATTGAGTCCCGTGGGCAAACTATTTTAGTTTCAATGCAGTTGAGTCCCGTGGGAAAACAATTTTGCTTTCAATACCATTGAGTCCCGTGGGCAAACTATTTTAGTTTCAATGCAGTTGAGTCCCGTGGTCAAACAATTTTAGTTTATATACAGTTGAGTCCCGTGGGGCTTTCAATACAGTTGAGTCCCGTGGGCAAAATTTCAATGCAGTTGAGTCCCGTGGGAAAACAATTTTGCTTTAAAAACTATTGAGTCCCGTGGGCAAACTATTTTAGTTTTAATGCAGTTGAGTCCCGTGGTCAAACTATTTTAGTTTCTATACAGTTGAGTCCTGTGGGGCTTTAAATACAGTTGAGTCCCGTGGGCAAAATTTCAATGCAGTTGAGTCCCGTGGGAAAACAATTTTGCTTTCAATACAGTTGAGTCCCGTGGGCAAAATTTCAATGCAGTTGAGTCCCGTGGGAAAACAATTTTGCTTTCAATATTATTGAGTCCCGTGGGCAAACTATTTTAGTTTCAATGCAGTTGAGTCCCGTGGTCAAACTATTTTAGTTTCTATACAGTGAGTCCCGTGGGCAAAATTTCAATGCAGTTGAGTCACGTGGGAAAACAATTTTGCTTTCAATACTATTGAGTCCCGTGGGCAAACTATTTTAGTTTCAATGCAGTTGAGTCCCGTGGTCAAACTATTTTAGTTTCTATACAGTTGAGTCCCGTGGGGCTTTCAATACAGTTGAGTCCCGTGGGCAAAATTTCAATGCAGTTGAGTCCCGTGGGAAAACAATTTTGCTTTGAATATTATTGAGTCCCGTGGGCAAACTATTTTAGTTTCAATGCAGTTGAGTCCCGTGGTCAAACTATTTTAGTTTCTATACAGTCGAGTCCCGTGGGCGAAATTTCAATGTAGTTGAGTCCCGTGGGAAAACAATTTTGCTTTCAATACTATTGAGTCCCGTGGGCAAACTATTCTAGTTTCAATGCAGTTGAGTCCCGTGGTCAAACTATTTTAGTTTCTAAACAGTTGAGTCCCGTGGGGCTTTCAATACAGTTGAGTCCCGTGGGCAAAATTTTAATGCAGTTGAGTCCCGTGGGAAAACAATTTTGCTTTCAATACTTTTCTATACAGTCGAGTCCCGTGGGCAAAATTTCAATGCAGTTGAGTCCCGTGGGAAAACAATTTTGCACTCAATACTATTAAGTCCCGTGGGCAAACTATTCTAGTTTCAATGCAGTTGAGTCCCGTGGTCAAACTATTTTAGTTTCTATACAGTTGAGTCCCGTGGGGCTTTCAATACAGTTGAGTCCCGTGGGCAAAATTTCAGTGCAGTTGAGTCCCGTGGGAAAACAATTTTGCTTTCAATACTATTGAGTCCCGTGGGCAAACTATTTTAGTTTCAATGCAGTTGAGTCCCGTGGTCAAACTATTTTAGTTTCTATACAGTCGAGTCCCGTGGGCAAACTATTTTAGTTTCAATGCAGTTGAGTCCCGTGGTCAAACTATTTTAGTTTCTATACAGTCGAGTCCCGTGGGCAAAATTTCAATGCAGTTGAGTCCCGTGGGAAAACAATTTTGCTTTCAATAATATTGAGTCCCGTGGGCAAACTATTCTAGTTTCAATGCAGTTGAGTCCCGTGGTCAAACTATTTTAGTTTCTATACAGTTGTGTCCCGTGGGGCTTTCAATACAGTTGAGTCCCGTGGGCAAAATTTCAATGCAGTGAGTCCCGTGGGCAAACTATTTTGCTTTCAATACTATTGAGTCCCGTGGGCAAACTATTTTAGTTTCAATGCAGTTGAGTCCCGTGGTCAAACCATTTTAGTTTCTATAAAGTTGAGTCCCGTGGGCAAAAATTTGCAATGCACATAAAAACACATCCATGAAAAAACACACCATGAAGAAACACATCCATGAAAAAAAAACATCCATGAAAAAAACACGTCCATGAAAAACCACATTCATAAATAACACATTCATGCAAATACACATACATTTTCATAACTTAGAGCGGAATCTTAAAAAACACTAAAAAAGGTAAACATTGTTGACAACAATAAACTATAAACTGTTTGAACTATAAAGGGAGTGGGGGTTGAACCGAAACGGATAATTTTAGTTAGCATTTAACTCGTTCTCACATTGGCTCATTCACTCACTCACTCACTCACTCACTCACTCACTCACTCACTCACTTACTCACTCGCTCACTCACTCACTCACTCACTCACTCAAACATTGTTGTGTGTGGGTAAAAGAAATCAATACCACGGATGGATAAGCTGTGGGGTGGGTGTGGACACAATTTCGTTGTGTATAAAGAGGATGAGCTGTGGGGTGGGTGATAAAACTTTAATAATGTCGATATTTCCCCAGTGCGACATTAAATAGGACGAATTCGCACAAACCAACCGTTCTAATTCGTTCGTTCTCCAAAACCAACCAGAGGCGATTGTGTAACTGTCCAAAAATAAACCGAGGATGACATCCTCAAGTTTTGATGGGTTAAAACCATCTTATAAAATGTTGCCGGTTTTTGAACTAATAGTGAGCGTGAAACGTGAACAATTTTTCAGCTTTTTTTATTTTTGTAACTGACTGACGGACACTATTTCATTGTATAAAGAGACTAGGGACACACCCGGGGAATTACGCCGACCTTTTAGAGTCGGGGTACTCAGCAGGGGCACAGCCGGGCAGCGCTGCGCGCATTGCGCCGTGGTCAACAACTTTCCAATACACAGTCGTACCATTGTGAACTGGAATTTGGAATTTGTTAATTGTGTACAGGGTTTTATTATAATAATGCCGGATGAGTAACTATAACTATTTTAGTTTCAATGCAGTTGAGTCCCGTGGTCACATAAAAACACCATGAAAACACACATCCATGAAGAAACACATCCATGAAAATTTTTTGGTTTCAATACAGTTGAGTCCCGTGGGCAAAATATCAATGCAGTTGTGTCCCGTGGGAAAACAATTTTGCTTTCAATACTATTGAGTCCCGTGGGCAAACTATTTTAGTTTCAATGCAGTTGAGTCCCGGGGTCAAACTATTTTAGTTTCTATACAGTTGATTCCCGTGAGGCTTTCAATACAGTTTAGTCCCGTGGGCATAATTTCAATGCAGTTGAATCTCGTGGGAAAACAATTTTGCTTTCAATACTATTGAGTCCCGTGGGCAAACTATTCTAGTTTCAATGCAGTTGAGTCCCGTGGTCAAACCATTTTAGTTTCTATACAGTTGAGTCCCGTGGGGCTTTCAATACAGTTGAGTCCCGTGGGCAAAATTTCAATGCAGTTGAGTCCCGTGGGAAAACAATTTTGCTGTCAATACTATTGAGTCCCGTGGGCAAACTATTTCAGTTTCAATGCAGTTGAGTCATGTGGTCAAACTATTTTAGTTTCTATACAGTTGAGTCCCGTGGGTCTTTCAATACAGTTTAGTCCCGTGGGCATAATTTCAATGCAGTTGAGTCCCGTGGGAAAACAATTTTGCTCTTAATACTATTGAGTCCCGTGGGCAAACTATTTTAGTTTCAATGCAGTTGATTCCCGTGGTCAAACTATTTTAGTTTCTATACAGTTGAGACCCGTGGGGCTTTCAATACAGTTGAGTCCCGTGGGCAAAATTCCAATGTAGCTGAGTCCCGTGGGAAAAATTTCAATGCAGTTGAGTCCCGTGGTCAAACTATTTTAGTTTCTATACAGTTGAGTCCCGTGGGTCTTTCAATACAGTTTAGTCCCGTGGGCATAATTTCAATGCAGTTGAGTCCCGTGGGAGAACAATTTTGCTCTTAATACTATTGAGTCCCGAGGGCAAACTATTTTAGTTTCAATGCAGTTGAGTCCCGTGGTCAAACTATTTTAGTTTCTATACAGTTGAGTCCCGTGGGTTTTTCAATACAGTTTAGTCCCGTGGGCATAATTTCAATGCAGTTGAGTCCCGTGGGAGAACAATTTTGCTCTTAATACTATTGAGTCCCGTGGTCAAACTACTTTAGTTTCAATGCAGTTGATTCCCGTGGTCAAACTATTTTAGTTTCTATACAGTTGAGTCCCGTGGGGCTTTCAATACAGTTGAGTCCCGTGGGCAAAATTCCAATGCAGTTGTAGTTCCGTGGGAAAACAATTTTGCTTTCAATACTATTGAGTCCCGTGGGCAAACTATTTTAGTTTCAATGCAGTTGAGTCCCGTGGTCAAACTATTTTAGTTTCTATACAGTTGAGTCCCGTGGGGCTTTCAATACAGTTGAGTCCCGTGGGCAAAATTCCAATGCAGTTGAGTCCCGTGGGAAAACAATTTTGCTCTTAATACTATTGAGTCCCGTGGGCAAACTATTTAAGTTTCAATGCAGTTGAGTCACGTGGTCAAACTATTTTAGTTTATATACAGTTGAGTCCCGTGGGGCTTTCAATACAGTTGAGTCCCGTGGGGCTTTCAATACAGTTGAGTCCCGTGGGCAAAATTTCAATGCAGTTGAGTCTCGTGACAAAACAATTTTGCTTTCAATACTATTGAGTCCCGTGGGCAAACCATTTTAGTTTCAATGCAGTTGAGTCCCGTGGTCAAACTATTTTAGTTTCTATACAGTTGAGTCCCGTGGGTCTTTCATTACAGTTTAGTCCCGTGGGCAAAGTTTCAATGCAGTTGAGTCCCGTGGGAAAACAATTTTGCTCTCAATACTATTGAGTCCCGTGGGCAAACTATTTTTGTTAAAATGCAGTTGAGTCCCGTGGTCAAACTAATTTAGTTTCTATACAGTTGAGTCCCGAGGTCAAACTATTTTTGTTTCTATACAGTTGAGTCCCGTGGGCAACAATTAGCGATGCAAATAAAAACACATCCATGAAAAAACACATCCATGAAGAAACACGTCCATGAAAAAAACATCCATGAAAATACACGTACATGAAAAGAACACATTCATAAATAACACATTCATGCAAATACGCATAAATTTTCCTAACTCAGATAATATTGATAGAGCGGAATCTAAAAAAAAACTAAAAAAGGTAAACATTGTTGTGTGTGGGTAAAAGAATTCAATAGAGTTTAACCAGCGTCCGAACCCTTTTTAACTGTGACCGAGCTCGCGGTCACGCATTTTCACATTCGTGGAAATATACTTCAAGTATGGAGATCATAGTAAGCTTATGTGGTTCATCATGGTAGTAATTACATCAGAAATTTTATAAATCGAGATCTTGATATAAAATTAAAGTCATAATATGAAATGTATGCAGCGAGTTCAATATCTGGGAACAAAGTGCGTTTTTCCACGGGTGGTCCCGTAGGACGAGTTCGCACAAATCAACCGTTCTAATTCGTTCGTTCTCGAAAACAACTCGAGGCGATTGCGTAACTGTCCAAAAATAAACCGAGTATGACATTCTCAAGTTTTAATGGGTTAAAACCATCTTATAAAATGTTGCCGGTTTTTGAAGTAATAGTGAGCGTGAAACGTGAACAATTTTTCAGCTTTTTTCATTTTTGTAACTGACTGACGGACACTATTTCATTGTATAAAGAGATGTCGATAGTCTTTCCAAAAAACTTCAACCTGCAAGTTAAGAGCTGTGATATAATTGACCGTTGATTATGATACTGATATAATCCGATTCGATCCAAGAGTTAACATTTCTAGAGATTTTCACGAGAATTTTACATTTCCTATGTGCACACACTTACATCAAATGTGTTTCATACACTGATCTATTGTATCTGACCTACATATAGATGTATAAAATGGCACAAATTGCGTAAGAGTGTTTGAAGAAAAAAAGATGTGAGTGAATTTCAGACATCCATTCAATAAAAAACTTGCGAAATTTTTGTTTACACTCCAACCTAGTTTTAGGGTTAATTGCAGTGATATAATACCCCACGTGGTCGCATGCGTGCTCTGGACACAGATCACTCGCCCGTTGCAGCGTCCATACCTGGAATCATGGAAACAACAACAAAACAAAACAACAACAACAACAACAACAACAACAACAACAACAACATCATCAACAACAACAACAACAACAACAACAACAACAACAACAACAACGGTGAAAAATATTTAAAATACTCATCACTAACTCGTGGTTTCGAAGTCACCAAGTTTAGATAAATATGTTGAGTACAGCAAGACACAACATATTGCACCCGCAACAAGGACTATTACGGTATTTTGTTGCAAGGTCATTACTGAAACACCATTTGTTACTGAAACACCAGTTATTACTGAAACACCAGTCATTGCTAAAACACCAGTTATCATTGAAAAACCAGGTATTACTGAAACACCAGGTAATACTGAAACACCATTCATAATTGAAACACTAGTCATTGCTGATACACCAGTTTTCACTGAAACACCAGTACTTACTAAAAACGCAGGTAATTACTGAAACACCACGACACGGTTTTAGTATATGGCTTGTGTTTTCCAGGCCAGTCTAAGAATGCGAAATATCGTTGGAACTCGAATCGAAACTACTGTCTTTGCTTGTGAAAAATTCTCTAGAGGTGATAGCAATTAAACTTTTTCTTTTAAATACGTAGGCTGACGTGAATAACAATTTTAGATTTTTCAAACACGTTATCCGACATGTTCTCGAGCAGGAAAAATTCGCTGGCTTTAATTTTAGCTGACCTCACCAACATGTTTACTTTGTTTATTTGATTACGACTCTTTTCTGAGTTATTTATTTCAAAAAACTTTCCTCGCACTCTCAAATCTATGCCATTAAAATGCATGTTTGAATTAAAAATTTTGTTTTTTAATGGCCGAAAAAGCCAGTCGGGACCATGCCGAATATGTTAGTTTGTGTTCACTGGCGGACGAGCCAAATTCCCAAAGGAAGGGGAATTTTGTCAAAGAGGGGGGAATCGCCAGTTTTCAGCCCATTTTACCTACACCTTGGGGAACAAACTCTACTTTTTGAAATCACCAAAGAGGGGGGAATTCCACTTTTCCCACCCCTTCTCGTCCGCTAGTGTTTGTGTTCACGGTAAATTAACTTTCCGTACCGAACGGTCAGACGTGCCCACTAATTGGGCGTGAGGAAAATGTTTTACATGAAATTTTCCAGAAAAAGTCTTAACCCGATTTTTACCGATACTTAGTTCAGTGCCGTGAAAATATAATATTGTTTCTGTCACGGTTTGACTTGGACGTCCATTATAGTCCAAACACAAAAGAACGTCGTTAAGCCACTGTTTTACACCAAGAATACAATAACAGGTAAGATTGGGAGTGAATTTTAAATCAATATCTTCTATGTAAGACATATTTCTATGATTTGGCCTTCACGTTAGTCACTCTCTTTTGCGAAACTGCTTTAAACTTGAAGGTGGAACCTGATGTTTTAGGCAGTTTCTTGTCACGAGGATAAGGATAGATTTCACTTTCGATATCAAGTAATTTAATGATTTCAATTTACATTGTTTGTTAGTACTTTATACTGGAAAGTACAGTCTTGGAACATTCGAAAAGAGCGCGCATTCCATTTTTCTCACTCGGACTTCATTCATTACTGATGTCAACAGGGCCCACTAATACAGTCCCTTACCTAATAAACGGCTAAATTTCTTGGGCCATCTTGGACCATACCATAACAAAATAGTGGTTTTGTAGTGACCGAAGCCAGAAACCTCAGAGCAACGTGTTCGTATCACTGTTTCAAGTAATGTTTCAAACCTGAACAGTCAGTTTACGAAGCTGGCGCCCTACGCACTAGACTAGACCGGCGACAAAATGTAGTCTCCTAATCAATTTAGAATGCTTTTTGCGCTTATGGATCTGTTATGTATGTACATACATTAACCTGGTTGGTAATGACCCATTTCCATATATTCCCGGATTTATGATGATTTAGTATTCACGTTTCACGGATATGTGACTTGATTTGCTTCATAATTGATTTGATAGTATACGGTAGAATACTAAAACCGAATACACAGACAATGACTTAGGGTGCTTTCAGAGTAAAAAGGAAAGTAAAAAGGAAAGTAAAACGGAAAGTAAAATCTGTAAACCTATTGACTGAAAACAAAATTTCGGGAACAAAATTGACTTTCCGGTCAATTGGTTTACAAATTTTACTTTCCGTTTTACTTTCCGTTTTACTTTCCTTTTTACTCTGAAAGCACCCTTACAAATCTTATTTGAGTTGACTTTGTTTTCTACCGTTCAATTTTTCACACTTTAATTTTTCTAACAATAATCCAAATCACAAGCTTTTATCAATATGATTTCATTGATTTCAATGACCAATACATAAATATAAATATATGGAGAAAATAAATGTCTGCATTTACATACGTGTTTGTGCAATTGATTGAGTATACAACACGTTTTATACCGTTTGTTTTGTAAAACTATCACCACGCACGTAAATATTTGTCAAGTGTAGGAGAACAGTTTACAGCATTGAAAACACCAGCAAAATGTATAAAGTATTTATGTTGTGCTGCAACTATAGTAACTATAACACTGTAAGTGTGCTAAGCTAAGCCCAAGTATGAGCTAATGTATAAACACTCACAAATACATATACAAATGTACAATGGACAGTATCATGTGAAAAGTTGTACGGTAGGTGTATGGTAGATTATTTTGATAACTTTCGGTCAGATTTTTTCACAGATTTCAGTTTCAACAGTTTCATGAATGATAATTCTGACCAATATTTATGGGTTGAAGAGTGCCTTGAGTGGGGAGCAATTGATGGGTTACAATAAGGGGAGTTAAGGCACCTTACGCGAAGAATCGGAGAATACATTTCCGTACCAAAATATACGTACCACACGTTTTAATACCAGTTTGTCGAACATTGGGGGGTATAGGAAGATAGAAGCGCCAGAGTGACTTTATTGAGTGTAAGGAAAACTGATTAAACTCAGCCCTAATACCGATTTTTCGGATAAAAATTATTATTCGAATAATCGGATGAAATTCTACAGTGTAGTTGGAAAACTAGAGTATAGCAATCACTATTCATTAGGAGTCTGAATTGAAAAAAACGCGAAGTTTTTTTTCGTAGAACTCTAATCCAATAGCACGTTGAAAAAACAGACGCGTTTTCAAATTCATTTTCCTAATATTTGTTAAATGCTATAATAAGAACTACAGGGTGTGCCGTTAATAAAACCAGTGACCGATCACAGACACGGAACGCACCGTCTAGAAATAAAAATATTCGCGCTCATAAAGTGCGCATTTTTACACACTGCACCTAAAAAAGTGCATTCAAAATTGTTGCACGCAAGTTATAGTTGCACTCAGGAGTGCATGGGAACATGGTAAGAAAACATACCAAGTGCACTTACACCATTACACACATGATTTGGATATGTAGGCGCACTTACACGATTGAACTCGGAGAAAATATTGCAAATCAGTAATAATGCATAATAAAAAAACAAAATTTTTTTGAGAAAATTCAGTTTCATGCATTTTTGACGCAACGTTTTCCATGAGCTCAGTATTTTGTTTAAAAACACCAAGCGGTGACGTGAAAGTAAGTTAGTGCAGAAAACTGATTGCGCGCTATTGCAGGCCGACTCTAACTACGGGCCAAAGTCGAAATTTGAACAAACAAAATCACGGTAACTAGATTACGGTAGTTATAATGATATTAATAATATAATACTGTCAAACGGTCGTGTGCGGGTGTGCGACATAATAATAGAAATGCGTGACTGATGAGAAAAACCTTTTATCGCAACGCAAATAAAACTGATTTTTTCGAATTTTTTCTCAAAATACGGTAATACATATATGGTTTTCCCACCCAAAATATACAGCAATACAGATGCAAATGGCCGGGACACAATTGAGCAGGTCGGGCACTCGTTGTGATGAAAAACAAACAGACCTGGCATATCAGATAAATTGAGTAAAATACGAAAAACACGAAATATTGTGAAAAATCGAATTTTGAATGAAACATATCGAAATTGGGTGCGTGCGCTAGAAATGTGTACGGCGTAAATTGTAAATGTAGTAACATTGGTAAAACTGACACAAATAGTGAAAAATTCGAGAAAATACGGAAAATTTCCACAAAATGAAGAACGTGAAAATTTTCGGCGAAAAAAATCTCAATTAGACTGAGATCGTTAGCACACCTAATTGTAATACACAAATATATATGGAGTTGGTTGTCGAGCATTTGACCAAATATTCACGACAATTCTGAAAGAAAGAAAAAATAAACGTTTTTTGGCCAAAAATATAACGCAAAACATGTATAGAGATGATACGATGGCACGATCAAAGTGGTCACCGAATATGACAATCAAATACGAAATACAGAAAAATGGGCGAAAAATATAGTGAAAAACAAATTTTTTGTAATTAGTGATTTACAAAAAGTACCATAAGTGCAAATAACGAGCGAATACAGGCCAGTAGGCGCGAGTGATTCTGTAAATAAATTCTGATCATGATTTTCATTTGAAAAAAATTGCGAAAATCGCACCTTTCAAAAGTTCTACACGAATCACGGCACCTGCTGACCGGATTCAAGTATACCATTGCCACGGCTTTCTACCATACCATACAATACCATACCATACCATATCCTACTACTCAGTAGTACGGTTCATCGGTAGTCAGATTGTTCCAGCTGCTGAAGTCGGCCCAGTTGTCAATGTTCAATCGTAAGGCATCTCTTACTCGTCGATGCTTCCGCGCATTCAGCCGTTCGTTTTTGTTCCAGTATCCATCCGTGGCCGCACGCTGCTGTTCCTCCTTCCTCTTATCCAACGATTCCTGACTGATCACCGAGTAGTTGTCGCCGCCGTTGCTGTCCCACTTTTCACCCATAGCGGGCGTGACATAACAGATGCAGAACTGGACCTTCTCCACGTCACCGCCCGTCATCGGCAGGACGACCTCGAACTGGAAAATGTCGAAAAACTCGTTGCCGGACTTGTGTTCGCACTCGAGCGTGGTTTCGGTTTTCCACGAGTCGGTGGAGTACTTGACGCGAACGAGCTTCTCGAAGCAGTAGTTGCGCACGCGGATGGTGCCGAGGAGTTTGTGGACGTCGTTTCGGATCAGGGCGTTCTCCAGGCAGACACCGTTGCGTTCGAGAGTTTGGTAGAACTTTACGTAGTCGCTGATGGGTTGGGCAAAGTCGATCAGCCAGGAGGAGGTCGGCAGACGAGCGGTGCACTTTTGGCTGCAACGGGAGTGAGTGAGTGAGTGAGTGTGAGTGAGTGAGTGAGTGAGTGAGTGTGGTGAGTGAGTGAGTGAGTGAGTGAGTGAGTGAGTGAGTGAGTGAGTGAGTGAGTGAGTGAGTGAGTGAGTGAGTGAGTGAACGAGTGGAGTCACTAACCCAGTCAATACAGCCAGACTGCGCATCAAGTTGCTGTCTTCGAACGGGGGTTCATCAGGTTTTTCATGGAATTCCTTGATGTTTAACAAATTTAGACCGCGGTCATCGGCGAACGATACACATTTCTTGTTGAGCGTTACCTGAAGCAGTGGCTGATTCACTCACTCACTCACTCACTCACTCACTCACTCACTCACTCACTCACTCACTCACTCACTCACTCACTCACTCAC
>OZ038445.1:5279499-5299499 GCA_964036265.1 Daptonema setosum
TTGACTCTAACAAAAGTTGTGTACGTGCATCCAAAATAACGTCTCGCGCAGTTTTACAACAGCTTTTAATGGGACTTAACAATGACTTTTATCAATTTGTAGACTATAACTTTCATTAAAAACTAACAAAACAATCAAAATTAGTGTATGATAGAATTAAACCTATTTTAATTCAATTTAAAATTCGAAATCACGCTTAAAACAGGTCCTACTCTAATAAATGCCACTTTCTCACTTTTTCATTTATAATTTTCACAAACTTTTCAAAACTGAAATCTTTTAATGAAACTCATCTGTTTATGCGGGAAAAGGTTAGCTGTACTGAAAAATACCCCCAAAACAACATAAGTTCATGTTTCAGTGACAAATCTCATCGTAGGGACAATATATCGTATATGGCTGTGTATGGCTGTTGTAAAAACGAGCGAGCAACTTTTTCAGTCAAAAGTGCACATTTCTCTCAAACCCTAACCGATCCTAACGAAATTCTCAATATAACTAAGTTTATATGTTGTTGACATATGGTGAAAATGACAATTGTAAATATTCATCACAGTCATTTTTATATCAGATCAAAGCTTGGTCGTTTTTTTTGGCCCACCCTGTATAATGTGTTAAACTACAGTGTCAACCGAGTTGATTTGAGGCTAGTGATGTTTCATTATCAGACGTTTTGGGCAACATATTTGCTTGCAGAAACAACATACGGGCTTTAATGAGAAACCCTGGATAAGCTATATTCGTGGCACTGGCGGGCGAGCTGATCCACCAAAGGGAGGGGAATTTCCCCAAAGAGTGGGGAATCGACAGTATTGAGGCCGTTTTACCTACACCTTAGGGAACAAATTTCACTTTTTGAAAACGACAAAGAGGGGGGAATTCCACTTTTCCCTCCCCTTCTCGTCCGCTAGTGATTCGTGGTCTAGGTTTCGCAGTCAACAGGAGCCCAATTAGCTGGAGTGCCGGGGGACATGTACAAGGCGCAGGGCACATGGTTTTTAACAAGGGCGCCCTATTGGAAACATTGGTTCTGTATGGTCATCAGATATCGGCTGGTCAGGGTTTCTTGTTAGTCAAAAACTGTCTGGCGCGCAGTTTGGATTCAAATCTGTTTTAGCACGCTTTCAAAAATTCGAGAAAAAATTACTTCTTTCACATGACGTTTGAACACAAGAAATTCTTTCATGGGACGTTTGAACAACATACACGAATTGTGATTACAATTTGTTGCATTCATTTGTAACCGATCCGCAAAATAAACGTTTGATAACAACAAACCCTGACCAAGCTATACATACGTAAATGGTCTCTGCCAAATATGTAGGTTCTTTTACTGGTAATTCGTTACTAAAGTCAACCAACATGGCACCTTAATACCATATCCGAATAGCGTTTTGGTAGTGGCCAGAGAGGTTGTATAAACTGACAGGCAATGAATGGCAGAAACCAATTTTTTATCTAAATTTTTTTTCACAAATTCATAAGTTCAAAGTTTTACAACAAAAAAGTTTGATAGATTCTCAAGACGACTCTGCACGTGCCCTTTATGAAAGATAATAACGTTGGTGGTTTTTGCTGAAGATAATGTAAGCTAAGACGATTTTCTTCAGGATAAAGACTTAATCTTCTACTTGTACTGCTTAAACCTACAGTATTTATTCTAAGTAGGATGTCTGCAAATGCAACTACTTGATTTATGGCGAGATTATGTACATGAGCCTTATCGGGTCTTAATCTTGAAGAAGTGGATTGGGTAATCTACACAACTTTAATTAGTTCGGCTAATATAATCATTGGCGGAAGGTTCAAACCTCCAAAGAGAGGGGAATTTTGTCTAAGAGGAAGAATTGGCAGCTTTGAGACCGTTTTACCTACACCCTAGGAATCAAATTCTACTTTTTGAACTCGCGAAGACTTTCCCTCCCCTTCTCGTCCGCTAGTGAATATATCTCTATACAAATTGTACCTGATGATGTGATGTAAAGGTGTAACTAATTAGGATATTTTGTATTGATGAAAACCAGATTATGATAAACGGAAAATGATGTTTATCGTACATATCTGACTGAAAGTAACAGTATCTCAATGCAAGAAATAAAAATGGGCGACAGCTCGTCAGATGTATAAAAAATCCATAATACTTTTATGCATGTAGACGCAAATTAGTATCGAAGTTGAAACAAGCAAAACATTCAAGACAATATTAACAAGGACAAGTAAAGGTAAACAAGAATATAAGGAATCTCTGGATAGAATGTATGTTAGATTAGATTAGATGTTTCTAATTGATGAACTACGTATAATCATTTTAGAACATGAGTAATCTACATATAATACATCTTAGAACATTAATAAAATATTTATAATACATCTTAGAACATTTATAAACTACATACATTACATTTTAGAACATTAATAAACAACTTTTTGTCTTGAACATCCAGTTTTTTCGGTCAGCCGACTCAATAAACAACTTCCTTATCTATTATCTTTGGCACCTGGGAAAAACCTTATGATACACATTAACAATCGGTTATCAGAAAAATTTAAACTACAGATGTTATAACTTTAATGGTTTGTAATAAAGTATTTAATCACCACATATTGTCTAGTCAAACTGACGCGCTTTGTTTACTTTTGTTTCAAAACATTTCTCAAGAGTTCGTTATCGTTATCAATCGTAGAGTTCCGATTCGGGGAGTTGCTTTTCGGTGAATAGAGTTTTGGTGAGATGAATTTCGGTGAATTGAGTTTTGGTTAGATAATTTTTGGTGAATTGAATTCTGGTGAGATGATTTTCGGTGAATTGAGTTTTGGTGAGATGATTTTCGGTGAATTGAGTTTTGGTTAGTTGATTTCCGGTGAATTGAGTTTTGGTGAGATTTTATTCGGTGAATTGAGTTCTGGTGAGATGATTTTCGGTGAATTGAGTTTTAGTGAGTTGCTTTCCGGTGAATTGAGTTTTGGTGAGATGATTTTCGGTGAATTGAGTTTCGGTTAGATGATTTTCGGTGATTTGAGTTTTGGTGAGATGATTTTCGGTGATTTGACTTTTGGTGAGATGATTTTCGGTGAATTGAGTTTTGGTGAGATGATTTTCGGTGAATTGAGTTTTGGTGAGATGATTTTCGGTGAATTGAGTTTTGGTTAGATAATTTTTGGTGAATTGAATTCTGGTGACATGATTTTCGGTGAATTGAGTTTTGGTGAGATGATTTTCGGTGAATTGAGTTTTGGTTCGATGATTTTCGGGGAATTGAGTTTTGGTGAGATGAATTTCGGTGAACTGAGTTTTGGTGAGATGAATTTCGGTGAACTGAGTTTTGGTGAGATGATTTTCGGTGAGTTTTAGTGACCCTGACTCAGATGCAAAAACACTATTTTGCAGTTCACCAAACTTTGGAAGAAAAAACTTCTTGTGTCTGTTCAATTTAATTGTTTCAGTTTTAATCTTTGGATTTCAAACGCAAACTCTACATATGTACATTAACATAACTTTAGTGGTATGTATATAAGTCTTCATTACCCAAATGTTGTCTAATCACTCTTTGTTTACGTTCGATTTCAAAAACTTTCTCAAGAGTTCGTCATCGTTATCAATATACATGTTATCAATGTAGTTGACGGCTGACTACAAAGTGAAAACACGATAACGTATAATATTTTCACTGAACCAAACTGAAGACAAAACAGGCTATATGATGTCAGCCAAAATAATTGTTCTGTAATTGGATTTTAGGAAGGAGAGTCTAGAAAAGTAGAAAGCGCTTTCTACAGTCTATCCAGGATTTCTTGTTAGTCATACTATTTTTGGCGCGCAGTTTGAACTCAAATCTGGTATGGCGCGCGTTTAAAACTTTTAGATTTGAAATCTTTTTCTCTTGGTATTTGAACAACACAAAAAAACATTGGGTATAATTCATTGCAAATTTTCGTAACGGGTCCAAAGAAATTATTTTTGATAACAAGAAACCCTGACCAAACTATACTTGGATTTTATAAAGAAGAGTTTAGAAATGTAGAAAGCACTTTCTAGAGTGCTTTCAAGTTCAGTCAACGGATCAATTGAGCATGTTATACATACAGTCCATACACTAGCGTACGAGAAGGGTTGGGAAAAGTGGAATTCCCCCATCTTTGGCATTTTGAAAAGGTAGAATTTTTTCCGTAAATTAGCCTGAGAACTTCCAACCTCTCTTCGACGAAATCCCTTTCTTTTTGAAGGATTATCTCATCTACCAGTGAGTCCATACAGCGGCAGACCATTTATTCCCGGGATCTTGCCTCATGACCCTCAGCGGGTGTTTCAGCACAAATCACGTAGATTTTCTGTTTAGCCCTTAATTTTATTCAAACTGCATTCTTCGAAATTTCTGTGCCATAAAGAGTCAGTTTGAGTTTCAGCCATAAAACAAGTTAGAGTTTGACGTTAAAATCACAGTTAAACATCGACTAACATTTTAGCCATCCGCCGTTGGGTAACATGAATTATGAATGAGTGTGTGATCTCATCTCGAAAGACGTTTAGTAAGATATCAGCAATCTAAGTACGTCAGAACCACTGGCGGATGAGCTAATCTTCCTAAGGGAGGGGAATTTCATCAAAGAGGGGGGAATAAGCAGGTTTCCGGATACTTTACTTTACACATTAGGGTAAAAACTATACTTTTGAAAACGCCAAAAAGGGGAATTCCACTTTTTCCACCCTTCTGGTCAGCTAGTGATCCGAACACTCTTGAGTCGGGATTGATCCCGTTGGCTTAATAGATCTCTACGTACTATTAAAAGGGGTCCTCAGATTCGCACATACAATGATCTCACATGCAATGATCACGTAAAACGATTTAAAGTTGAACTCACATAAATCGATCTCACATTATGGGGAACTCACATAAATTGATCTCACATCATGGGGAAGGGGAACTCAAGTAATACATGTAAAATCACCTCACATATGTACTAGCCGTTATTCATATAGTTAGGGTTTGGAATAAATACCCATCTGATCGGAAACTTCAGCACAAACTATGGTTTTTGAAACATGATGGAATGAGCCATGAGATAGAACAAGTCAAGTCAGGTGATAAAAACTTCATTTTTCTTTAAGTAATTTTTTTATCTGTTGAACAGTTTATTGCCAATGCAAAACTTTTAACAAGTGATTTTACAATCATAAGACATTCTGAATATGTAAAGTCCTTAAGTTGTTTATGCATTGTCAAATATTGCCCAAAGCGTCTGATAATGAAACATCAGACAATCAGTGTTAACACGCACATCAATCATCATCACGCCATGCTATACTGTGTTGAACTATGATGTCAAGCTGTCAACCGAGTTGAGTTGAGGTTAGTAATGTTTCATTATCAGACGTTTTGGACAATACTTTTGCTTGCTGAAACAACATGCGAGTATGTACGCATACTAAATAATATTAGGAGATCTGCGAGCGAAACAGCTTTTAGCTTTTGTTGTTGTTGAATTACTACACATTATTTACACAACAATGGTTGTTCACATCCCTCCGAATAACTTGCAATTTGCGGAACCGCCTCCCCGACATGGTCACTGAATACGCTTTTATATTATAATGTTAAATGGGTTGTACATGTTGAATATGTTATACGTGAATCAAAAATATGTAAATATAAAAAAACAGGCATTATAATGTATTTCTCGCTCAGAGTATAACAAAACAAGGTCTAGACGAGAAAAATAATTAGGAGCTGTACACCTGGATTTGAACCACGAAAGATAACAAAAACATTTTCCCTACATGCTCATACAATAATCCCAGATAGAAAGGTTAACGAATTATGGATTCTCCTTCCCATCCACTAGCGGACGAGCAAAACCTCCAAAAGGAGGGGAATCTCTCCGAAAAGGAGTACCTGTGGTGTAGCGGTTAGCACGTCCGTGTACTGAACGGAAGGTCGTGGGTTCGAATCCTACCAGGATACTTGAAATTTTTCAGTTTCTTGGTAGGACTAGAATTCGTTTATTAATTAGACCTTTTTACCTACACCTAATTTTTGAAACCCCAAAGTGCACTTCCCCCCACTTTACAGACCCGTTCCCCGTAGGAGACTGCATTGGAATGCGCGCCATGATTCTCAGTGATTTTAGGAATAGGACGCATTCCTAAATTGCTGATTTTTTGCAGAAACAGACTAGAAGGGTCGCACTGCACGCGTATCGTTTGAGCATGCATGGTAACGTTCTAATTAGATTTTTTTTTTAAACTTGGCAAACTTTCAAATTTAGTTTGTGATCATTTATAAGTTCCGTATCATAAAGGAGAGCATCTTTTTTCAATCGTATATGGCACTGGTGGATGAGCCCACCCTTCGAAGTTTGGGAGTTATTGTAGAAAAGTAGGGGAGGGAGGGAATCAGCGATTTGAAAAGCTTTTTTACTTACAAGTTACGGAACATGTAACTTCCACTTTTTTGAACAGCCAAATGACGCAGGAATTACGTCCATTCCCTTTTCGTTTTCTAGTGCTACATCTGGCTGACTGAGATATTCTTCCGTTGTTAAGTAACTCTATTCATCCGGCTCTGT
Source organism: Daptonema setosum (assembly GCA_964036265.1). NCBI lineage: Eukaryota > Metazoa > Nematoda > Chromadorea > Monhysterida > Xyalidae > Daptonema > Daptonema setosum. Next base: position 5,286,064 of record OZ038445.1, read on the forward strand.
TAGTTAACTCCATTAACTCTGTTTGATTCACTCGGTTGGGCCACCCTAGAGGCATTCCCAGTTACATACTGTATGTATGTATGAGTCACATTCACATGGGCATAAGCGAATAAAAAATACTGAATAGCCGAATTGTCGGTTTCGAAATTTTCCAGAAATTTGGAATATGCTTAAATTTTTTTGGTAAAAATGGCAGTTAAGTATTTTTGACTGACTGACTGACTGACTGACTGACTGACTGACTTACTGACGGACTGACTGACTGACTGACTGACCGACTGACTGACTGACTGAATGACTGACTGCTTATGTTCGCCACACCTGCTACGAATGTTATTAACTTCGACATGACATAAAACCACGAATGAAATAAAAATACGTGTCATAACCACATATTGGTTAAAATAAATATGGCTGCCCCAGCCTGGCGGTCGAGCTAACCATCCAAATGAGAGGGGAATTTCCTCAAAGAGGGGGAATGTGGAGTTGTGTGCCATTTTACCTACACCGTAAGGAACAAAGTATGATTTTTTGATAACGCCAAAGAGGAGGGAATTCCACTTTTTCCATCCCTTCTCGTCCGCCAATGCTTTCTAGTGATCCCAATTATCTGGAATCAACGTGAGACTTCTGATTGCTGAAGCAGCCACTATCAGACGAGAAGGGGAGGGAAAATCGGAATTCCCCCAATTTGGCATTTTCTAAAAGTAGAGTTTCTTCCTTAAGGTCCAGGTAAAATGTAACTTGATTTCTGCCGATTCACCCTTCTTTGTGATTTTCCCCTCTCTAGGGAGATTCGGTTGGTCCGCCAGACGCCAGTGGGAGCAGCCAATTTCGGTTTCATCAACAACCTACAGTAATTATTATAGGAGTCGGAATCCGGTTTCCGTTTGGGCATTATTACTGTTTACTATTGTGATTGTTGCGGTATAAACAGTGGATTGATATACTGCTGTCAAACGTCTATTACATTTTGTCCTGCATAAAGGTGAGTTTTGGATTTTTTAGCCATGACAGATTTATTAGCTAAGACGGTTTGAAAAAAAACGAGAAAAAAGATAGAAACCATAAGAGCGGTGAACCACCTGAACTTTTCACACTCCTTCACTCACTCACTCACTCACTCACTCACTCACTCACTCACTCACTCACTCACTCACTCACTCACTCACTCACTCACTCACTCACTCACTCACTCACTCACTCACTCACTCACTCACTCACTCACTCACTCACTCACTCACTCACTCACTCACTCACTCACTCACTCACTCACTCACTCACTCACTCACTCACTCACTCACTCACTCACTCACTCACTCACTCACTCACTCACTCACTCACTCACTCACTCACTCACTCACTCACTCAATCACTCACCCATCTGCAAACAAAACTCCCATATATAACGAACATTCAACATGTCATTTGAAAGAAACAATTTGGGTATTCTCATCGCAATGGAATCAGGTTTTTCTCATCCGCCGACGATGTGACCCTGCCGTTAAAACGTCCTGAAATCAATAGCGGATGAGAACATGGAGTATATCAGTCTCAGTTGGTGAGTAGTCTAAATTTGGATACGCGCCATTTTCTTTAGAGATAAAAATGGGTCACCAGTTTATGCACTAGTGCACGAGCTAAACCTCCAAAGGGAGGGAAATTTCGTAAAAGAGGGGGGAATTGGCAGTTTCAGGCCATTTTACCGACACCTTATGGAACAAATTCCTTTTTCTGAAACCAAAGAGGGGGGAATTCAATTTTTCGTTCTTCCCTCGTCCGCTAGCGAGTGTAAATAAACGGTTTTGATATCATTATCATTGCATTATGTCTGTGCATGCTTTCTTCCTTTAGATGTTATTTTGCCACCATACCATAATCACCGACACAGGCGGACGAGCTAAGTTTCCAAAGGGAGGGGAATCTCTCTAAAGAGGGTAGAATTCCCAGAATTTAAGCCGTTTTACCTACACTTTACGGAACAAAATGTGTTTTCTGAAACCACCAAAGAAGGGGGAATTTTCCTTTTCCGTTCTTCCCCCGTCCGTTAGTTTTGCCACCCTACCTTGATCACCGATTAACATATAGACGAAGTTCTGGGCGGTTTGGTGAGAGGAAGAAAAATGTGGCGACAGCCGTTCGGAGACAGCCAAATACAGAAAGACTGACAAGATGAAAATGCGGTTTCAAATGTCTTCTAAAACGCTATCAATTGGAAAACACGCGGTTTTTTGCGGACTTTTGTAAAACAGTTAGTAAAAATAATATTTACATGACTAGTGAAAAAAATTTCTTCTCCCGGTTTCTTCATTTAAAAAATTTCTTCTTTTTTTCTTCAAACTCGCATCAAACTTGGCTTCCACCTAAATACCCGCATTATTGCAGAAAAACTTTAGCTGTTTTGATTTATTTGATGATTATTGATGCATGATTATCGCTGTATTTTGATGATTATTGATGACCAACAACAACAATATTAATAATAATAAAGTTATCATGATCGGCGATAATAATCGTTTAATATTATAGTTAATGAGTACAACCAGTGGCAGCGACAGGGGCCGTCCGCAAACTACAGGGTGGCCGATTAATGTTACCGTTATGTTATGTATAAGATTTCACTGTAGACACTTACTCTCTGTCAGTAAAAGACGAAAAAAACGACAGTTACATTCAGTCAAAAAATCTCTTTGTGTTCAATACCTTGTGCTACTTCAAAAACAATGCAACAAAAGTTTAAAGTTTTCAATGAACGCAATATTATTATATGGTCGGATAGAATCCAATGGTTGGTTGAAAAGTTAAGGTAATAAAATGACTCGACTGCAACAAAGTGTATTATATTGCTGTTTTTATAAAGAATAGATGTGGACTCCTTTACATATTGAAGGAAAATTGTTCAAAGCAGGATTTTTTCAATTGCTTCTAATATCAGATAATACGTCCAGTTAATTTATGCCATGTACATAGGTGTTAAACAATTTGTTTATGTCTTCTCTATATAAAAATAAAATTTCGGTTTAACATATATAAACAGTGTAACTAAAACTTCAGCGGTTAAGTATGGGACACCCTGTACAACGCGTTTAACTTTCACCCAATAACTGACCGGTTCTGTTCATGACTGTCAAGTGTCAACATTCGCTCCCTGTGTGTAATATGTACGTCTTAATCAGCGCTATGTTGTTCAGTATTTAGAGTTCTTCACGAACATAAAATTATATTAGTTTGAAACATCTGTTATAAAACAAAAAATTATTTAATAAAGTTATCATGAACCGAAATTATGCAGTTGCAGACGCTCCCAGTCTGTATGTATGTACGTCTTAATCAGCGCTATGTTGTTCAGTATTTAGAGTTCTTCACGAACCTATTATAAGAAATTTGAAACATCTGTTATAAAATAAAATATAATTTTATTGACACATCTTTCAAGGAGTGTCTTATCAACTGGAATTATCAAGTTGCAGTATTTCTGTTCCAATCATCTCTATTTTGTTCAGTAATAATAATTTTTAACGAAACTATGTAGGATTTATTTTACGAAAATTTAGAGGTGCGTCAGAAACCGAATAAAATTGGCAAGAAACCCTGAATGAGTTATACTCTATAACATTTACTTAATGACATCATGTCTTACTACAAGTCAACTGGATTTACTCGGATATGCATCAATCCAGATTTGTTCCGTGGTCTGATGCGTCAGAAATTACTACTATCTGTTTTACAGGGTGGACGGGAAATCAGGGTACGTACACAGTGCTATCAAAAAGTAATTTTTTTTAATCAGATTTAATGTGATTTCCTGCTTTTCAATCAGGGCAACCTAATTTGCGGTGTCATTAATCTAGATCAAGTTTCTTTTTTGTCATACGTTGACATGCGTAAATCCAGATATCTTCATTTACAGATCTGGTAAAGATTACCGTAACCGGATATTGTACATGTTCTTTGTACAGGTGTTTGTACGCGGATCACTTGAACTCCCATAAAACGAACTCACATAATTTGACTTCAGATTCATTTCTCTCTTGATCTTATATCTTGAATCTTTCTAAAGCCATGTATATTTTTTACTTTTTCGATTCGGCAAACTAAATAGCTTTATTTTTGGTTAATCATGGTATCCTGTTATCCATTTTTGATTTGTTTCCGTACTGTTCTCAAAAGAGGTCAGGTTTTAAAGATAGTCACACGACAGCGTTTCCAACACCTTCAAACCCAATCAGCAATAAAGCCCGTACGTTGTTTCTGCAAGCAAAATGATTGCCCAAAACGTCTGATAATGAAACATCACTAGCCTCAACTAAACTCGGTTTACACCATAGTTAACACAGTATATCATGGGGTGATGATGATTGATGTGCACTGACGAACACTGATTGTCAAATGTTTCATTAGCAGACGTTTTGAGCAATATATTTGCTTGCAGAAGCAACGTACAAGTTTTACCTAGATTCGTACAGATAAATGTCAATTAGGTGATCTACAATCTTTGGTGAAAGGAAAGGCTATACCTCACTTGTTTGCACATCAGATAGCCGGAAAGGGATTACTGAATCTCCATCGCAGTCATCAGCAGAAGTGTGAGAACGTAAAACTAATCCTTATAGTACGCTAATAGAATACATATGTACATACAAACGGAGACTAGACTACATATACTACATCCTCAGGACGGATAAGAAAACTCATAACAAAAGTATGTTTATTGTAATATTATTTTTCGATTTTGCCTTCTTGACTTTGAATTTTCTGTAAGCAATTGGAATCATCCCTTTCTGTAAGCAATTGGAATCATCCCTGGTAGAATAATCAGATAGGTTCAATACTCCATTGCTCTGCGTTCACAAGAAAAATCCTACAGAACATAAAAAAATGGCGCGCATTCAAAATTCAGTCCCGTAATCAATCGTGAATCATCTACAGTACGTACTGAATGTTCCTCACCACTTCAGAGGAGCTAACCGTCTCCTGAAACTCCCCACATAACCAGGGATGAGTGAGATCCAATTCCTACACTGCTGTTTGTATTTATTAAACGACATTGATCCAACGGGTATATATATCGTATTCACAACTTATTAGAGTTTAAGACGTGCCATTTTTGAGAAAAAATCTACAGACATTAACAGATTGAAAAAATCCTGAAGCGAACTATGACTTACCTTTTTTCTAGTCTACAACTGTCTATATCACAATCAGATTGTGAGGATAAAAATGGCGCATTTTCAAATTCAATATCCAAATCTTCTACGAATGTCATATCGTATGTAGATTCCCACCGTAATAACTTGCGCAAATATAACATTTTCCGTCCGTGCGTCTCGTCGGCTTTTTCCGATGGTACTAACTTACCTGACGGTCGCTGGATGGTATACTTGTGGTTTTCCCTTATGTTTATAAAGATGAATTCTCGGGTGCGGAAAACTCCTATAAAAAGTATTCGACGTACCATTTGTTTTTGATAATTTCTTCCATGAAAATCGAACACGCAGGTTTCTTCGACGTTTGTGAATATACAATTAATTCTTAGTAGTCCCAATTAAAGTGACAATATATTTTATTAAATTTACATTATACTTTATTTCTAAAGTTCAGGTGCCGAAATCTTAGTGAAATCGGTGCGCAGAAAACTGTTTAAGGGAATATTACCGTGCAAAAAGTCATTATCGACTATATTTATTTGCATAAAGATGAATCTTTCGCGGGAGTTTTGGCGGAGTTCTTGACCCATCCGGTTTGCGGGTAAACGTAATGGCATTATATTTACATTGTAGTCTTGCAGACAAGCTGGAGACAAAATTCAGCAACTTTCAGAACTGTCTGGAACGCAAAATTCCAAACCCCAACAAGTTTCCTAGATTTTTTTGCTAAACGCCAAAATTTACTATCACCAAAATTTTATTCCATATGAAGTTTAAAAGTCCGTTAACCTCCAATTACCTATCGTGAGGCTAGCGAGGACAAGCGTGTTAGGACCGCGCAGCGGTGGTATTTCAGTGGTTACCCACCTATGTGCGCATAAAATTTCGTGTTTGGGAAAACTTCTAGGAAAATTTTTGGGGTTTGGAAATATGCGTATGGAACGGCACATTTTCAGGAACATTACAAATGCATTTGGAAGCAAATTAATTCGCAGTTTTTGTGTACATGTTAACAGTTTATAGACGAGATGTTTTAAATTTAATCTAGCTAGAAATATACTGAAACAGATATTCCTCGAGTTTGTATAACTGGGTAGTTTTTTTCTTAATGTACCTTCATAGTAATGATTGGTTTTATAATGATGTTTTCTGTAAGTAGACGAACTTTATTTAGACATCAACGTTAGTTACCCAAGTTCATCGTAACACGTTCAACGCGTTGTTGTTATTTTATTAGCATGGACTAATTATTCATGTTATTCTAGTAGAACATACAGCTAAATATATTGAAGGTTATAAAAAACCACTGAGGCATCCTAGTGAGAATCCAAGGAATGCCTTCTATAAGCTCTACCTTAAACGGAACAAGAAATCATCCCCGATCTGTAACCCGTTTCTACACCATGTGAAGTTCGTGCGATGCCAATTGAATACCGTTTAAACCGTTTTACCGTTAATCTACTGAATTCCGTTTAAAATGAATTTCATTTAGAAGTGGTTTATAAAAAACGATTTTCGTTTAGAAATGGTTTATAAAAATGAATTTCGTTTAGAGATGGTTTATAAACCCTACATGTATTAAGAAACATGGACTTTAAAGCATGATTGAAAAGAAACCAACATGAAACACCGCACCCTGTTTTCTCTGGCTGTAAGAATGTTATTGAGAAAATTTTCTCTGATTCTTTTTTCGATTAAGCTATACTTTCCTGAGTTTTCCGGAACATACATATAAATGTACATTTGTGAATAATAACAGCTGATTAAATACAACGCCACGTTCGGTTATGTATGCTTTGGGCACATTGTCCGTCGGTACATATGTATGTACGCCTTTTATAGCTTGGTCAGGATTTCTTGTTATCAAAAATAATTTTTTTGGGCTGGTTACTCACGTATGTATGCAATGCATCAGGTGCATGTTTGTATGTTCTCTAAAGGTTATATGAAAAAAATTATTTCTAGAAAACTTGAAAGTGCGCCAAAAATAGATTTGAATTCAAACTACGCGCCAAAATGTTTTTGACTAACAAGAAACCCTGGATAGACTATACATCTTCAAAGTAACATCGATAAGTTAAATTGTTTACAAAGAATATCCATTCCAGTGCTCTTAATTGGTTTTATTCCATTAAAATTTGTTCGTTCATTTTCTTTTCCAGTGTGTATTCACATAATTAGTTTTTTTTCACACGGTCAAATATTCTCATGGCTAATCGTATTCCAGGACGATCATAATATATGTAATTCACAAACAAACGTAATGGATTAAAAGTAAGTAATTATTTATCATTTACATACAATCATAAAATAATAACTTTTTAATCTGTGTTCATCAAGGGTGAAGTCAGTGTTGCGTTTTATGAATTTTGTTGAAAGTGAAATCTGTTTTCACAAGTGGTTCTTGTGGTTCTCTAAATAGTTTACTTCACAGGCTCAGCTTCCCAGTTATGTTTTGAAAGCCGCTATTTCATATTAATTACTTTCACTTTTATTCAAAGAATAAGAAGCACTTTGCAAATAGAAAAATATGTTTTATATTGTTTATATCTTTTAGTCAGCGTTATTTGCCAACGCATGTTGGTATTTAGTAAAGCTTGGTCAGATCAATAATTTCTGCTATCAATAATTATTTTTATAGACTCGCTTCTAAAATTAGTTTTACTTTTAAATTACGTGCCAGAAATCTTTCGGAGTAACAAGAAACCTTCGATAGGCTATATACATATGTATCTATCGCTTTATGAATTCGTCATTAAAGATTATGGTTATACGAAGTGTAAATCATCATGACTTTCACGTGTTGTTGTTGGATATTTCCAGTTATATTCCAGCACTCATCTGTTCACATTATGTTTGCAGATCAGCTCTGTTTATTTTAAGAAAAAAGGTTGTTTTCAGACTTACTTAGTGAGGATAAAATGTTTGATACCAGAATGATTTGTGTTTCTTTTATTTTTGTCTTTCCTAATATACAAACGGATTCCGTTAAGAAAAGCATAACAGCGGTGTTGAACAGCATGATATTCATGTGTTATTGAATGATGATTTCCTCCACCAGTATGAATCTGGTAAGGAGATGCGGCCATAACATGTTTCTGAAACACACATGTTTGTCATATTTCATGTCATGGACAGTTTTGTATGTAAGCATTTTTTTCCTTGAAGTTTTTTATATATTTTTTGAAACATTATTACTCAGTAAAATGTATTATCTTTTCTTGAAGTTTAAAAAAATCTTGAAACATTACCCAGTAAAAAATATTATCTTTCCTCGAAGTTTTCACTTAAAAAAACCTGAAACATTATTACCCAGAAAAATTCATTATCTACGATCAACAAAATTTATAGTATTTTCATTGTGTTCTGTTTTATAGGACATGTAGATTGAGGATCTGAAGTTTTAAATAAAAAAGCATTTCTATCAACCATGTCAACTCGAAAACCGAAAATGCAGTCCAGGTAATCAAGTTCATCCAAGTTTCGTTTTCCCCAAGATCGCAACTTTCCCACCCTGATGTATTTTGGTCGCTTACCCTGGTTACCTCTTTTTTTTAGTATCACCACCATTACTCCCCATCACCGCGAATTACCCTTCTGTCTGCTTTATTTCCCCACCCTTTGGTAATTTAGTGGGACGTTCTTCATTAAGTGAGCACGTGCTTCAGAAGCTTGGGTCGAATAGTATTGGTACTTTAGTCAAATATTGTTGTCACAAAAAAACGAATAAAACATATTAAAAAAAATTTGGCAATCTCGTTCATTGTCAGTGCTGATAAAAAGAATTTTGCATGATCACAAATATGTACAAATAAAATTTTTATACAACATTTAATTTATATACAAGTACAAAAATAAAGTTTTTGACTACATGAGTAATAATAGCAGGTAAACTTCAAAGATTATAACATGACGAAAACATCAAAAACTGAACTTTATTGCTAAAAAAAGTTAATTATAATATTACGGTAATTTATAGATCACACACGACACGATGGTATTCTGTTTAGAATGGGTTTCTGACCCCCTATCCAGTCAACCACAACATAAGCGATCAAGCACATGATCGATCGTTATTACGGTCCCATCGTGTCCCGATGATTGACACTTCCTTCTCAAACCTACCGTAATCGACTTGTGCATGGAAAACTTTTGAGACGGATTATGGAGTGGAAGATTTCCCCATCTACATTTTGGTTTTCAAAATGGGGTATTTCAGCCTTGAAAGAAGAATGGCCTTGAGATGAAGATATAATGACCGGGGACTGCGATTCCCCCTTTCTTTAAGAATTAGCTCGTCCGCCAGTGGAACTGTGCGTGGAAAACTTTAGACGGATCACGGAATGGAAAACTTCCCCATCTACATGTTGGTTTCAAAATGGGGTAATTCAGCCTTGAGGGGAGAATGGACTGGAGAAAATGAATCTGAATAACTTGAAACAGCGGAGTATCCAAAACAGGGGACTTTAGGGGAGTATCCCTTAATTTTAGCGGATTATCTCGCCCGCTCTCCCATGGCGTGAAACAAGCAATTTCGCGATTACGACTGTCAATCAAGTAATCAGCGTCTTTAAGAGAGCCGTCAAATGAAAAGTGATGTTATTTTTACGCTACCCAATAGTTTTCTTTTTCATACTCTCTACTTTTAAAGAGACGGTTTCAAGGTTCGGGCAAGGTTTCGGTTAATTTATTCGTTTCATGATAGACGGGAAGAAAAATACGGGAAATGGAAACTTTACGTTGCAACAAAAATTTTGAAAAATATCATAGATGACTATTTTTTACGCAAGAAAGTGGAGATAGACCGAGGAATATTTTTAAATGCCACCTCAGTATTTTTTGTTTGTTAGAACAAACTTTAATTTTGAAACCAACGGGAGATTTCCACTACACATTTCATCGGTTTCACGTCAAATAGTCTACCGAAATTCTCTTTTTATCACTCCAGGTTCGGTTACTTATTGCAGAGTTCCGCTTTTGTACAATGTTTTCGTTCATTCATATTTAACTGACAGATAAAAAAAACAGGAATGGAACTTTCTCGCAACATTAAAATCAGTTAGAACTTGATCTTGGGGTATTTCGAACGATCATATCTCGTTTTCCGTCGTTTCTTACACATGAACTATTACCCGATTATATTAGCTTATAACATGTCATATCAAACAGAACTTTTGTAACAAGTAAAAACATGGAATACATAGTACATTGTCCACAAAACCCGATGGACAAAATCCGATTGGACAACCACTAATTGGACAATTCTACATTGCCAAACCCCTATTAGACAAACGAAAAATCTGACAAATCTCTTAGTAGTTGTTGCATCAGAGAAACTTACCTGAAAGAATTAACGAAATTCTGATATCTACAACGTGATTGTTGTCATCCGTATCTACCACCAGTTAAATTAGGAAACTACTGGATAGCCAACGATGCATAAAATGGTGTCAAGTCAACCTATCACAAACTTTCATTGATACATTCATTCATCATGTAACCCTAACTATGTACCTACATTCTTTAGTTGGATACGTATCGTGCAGTCTGCAGAATAGTAAACTTTTACAAATCTTTTAAAAGCTCGAGCATACAAATCTAGTCCTTAATCATTTATCAAAGATATACCTGAACTCGAAGAACCGTTTATGATCTTACAATGGCGTTTTTCCAAAAAATTCAACTGGTACGACTGTTTTCCTTGTTATTCGCGGTACGCATGCATCGCGATCTTCAATGTTTTCAATGTTAACCACAGACATATGTACGTATTTCCGCCCCACACCCATCGCTTCCACAATGTTTTCCATCCATACCAGTTCAACTTTCCCACTATTCCATTTTAAATAAACATGTTGTTCCCTGCTCGGATTCCTATTCACTGCACAATTTTTTATAGTTTGGTTCAGGTATTCTGTTATCAATCTCTATCTGTTTGTGTTTCGAAAGGATGTTATAAAAGAATTTGAAAAAAAACGTCGGAAACAACGTTCTTAGTTCTGCCCATATTGAATAACTACATAAAATAGTTTTATAGTGAGGTAGATTGGTAACATGAATCTCGCACTAACCTATACTTTATCCAATCAGACAATCAAACTGAATCAAACCGACGATGAGTTTCTACCGAGTGAAACTTCTGTGAAAAATTTGATGATTCATTCTTTTAAAAAAATAATTCAGTTTTTTCGACGTGAATGAATAGAAACATAACTTTTAGTACTACGAATTATAGTCATATTCTCAGACCGCTGGTGCTAAAACGAATTGAAAAAAAAAACAGTTTAAGGGATTCCTTCTGCACTGGATAAAACTCCATTCTGCAGAAACTTATATCGACTATACGGAAACCGTAACAGTTTCATTTTCACACACACACCAGTTTCACTAGTGGTATTTTGATGTTTTGACGAAATCGTACGGTTTACTGGCACGGACAACTTGAATGGAAGCTTCCAGAAACTTCTCCCTTTCCATCAAACCATACATCCCTTTGCTTTAACGGTATCAATTGGTGAGAAAACTGAATTTGAAAACGCGCGTAATTTTAGTTTTCACGCCTGCAGTTTGGTTCCATTCAGGAAAAAGTTTTACAGGTACCGACGAAACAGCACGTTTTCAAAATCAGTCTTCCAATCAATACAAAAACGCCAAAGTTTTGATGAAAAATGTTTCAAAAACCATTCTCAAAATTTGAAAACAAATTCATATAATAATGTTTTAGAAGCTTTGGCAGAATGGACAACTGGTCCCGATCATCGAGGGCCGAGAGTGTGGCCGTGCCGTTGGCCGTGAATCGTAGGGTATACAATTTGGTTGGTGACTGACTGACTGACTGAGTGACTGACTGACTGACTGACTGATTGACTGACTGACTGACTGACTGACTGACTGACTGACTACCTGACTTACTGACTGACTGATTGACAAACTGATTGACTGAATGACTGACTGACTGACTGACTGAATGACTGACCTACTGACTGACTGACTGACTGACTGACTGAATGACTGAATGACTGACTGAATGACTGACTGTCTGAGTCACTGACGTACTGACTGATTAAGTCAACTTCAGAGACGTTTCGATCGGGAATTCGGTTTTATCGAGCCTGATACTTCTTGGCATGTCAAAGACAAAATTCAGGTTATTCTAGAAGAATATAAAACATTCAGTTACAAAGCACCTAAAACTATAGATTGCTCCTACTTCAAACAAATATCATCATTAATGGAATAGTCTATAAACAAAAGTTTAAACAACAAAAGATCACCAACCTAGACAAAGTCCCAATTTCCAAATTGCTGTTTCACAAAGTTAATGTTTCACCATCGTAATATTACACCAAAATAATGTTTCACCAAACTAATGCTTTCCAAAGCTTAATATTCACCATTTCAAAGTTTCACCAAGCTAATGTTTCACCATTTCAAAATATTTCACCAAGCTAATGTTTCACAATTTCAAAGTTTCACCAAGCTAATGTTTCACCATTTCAGAGTTTCAACAAGCTAATGTTTCACCATTCAAAGTTTCACCAAGCTAATGTTTCACATTTCAAAGTTTCACCAAGCTAATGTTTCACAATTTCAAAGTTTCACCAAGCTAATGTTTCACAATTTCAAAGTTTCACCAAGCTAATGTTTCACCATTTCAAAGTTTCACCAAGCTAATGTTTCAGCAAGTGGTGTCATGCTCGGGCGAACGGGTCTGGAAGACACTCGTCGGTTTCATGCCCATTCTGCACTGGCTGCCCAAATATAATCTGAAACGTGATTTCGTGTCCGATCTCGTGGCTGGTGTCACCATCGCCATTATACAGATTCCGCAGGGTTGGTCAAAAAATAATTTATACAAATAATTATAAATATAACAAAATTTATATATTAATATATTCTAAATTTCATATAAACTCCGCAGGGTCAGTGGGAAATCGTTGCCTTGATTAGAAGAGTGAAACTGCTCCTTTATTGAGATTTTTGCGTTACTGAAGCCATCAAAGCCCACTAATATCATATAAGATTGAAGTTTTTGTTGTGATCAGAGGTTGAATTAACTGACGGGTAATGGCAGAAATCCAAGAGCAACGTTTCAGGGTTTGTGTCTCAAGTCAGGTTTCGGACTTACGACAGTTTCCGATGCTGGAGCTCTACGCACCAGACCAGACTAAACCTAACCCAACCGATTGAGAAAGCTCTCCATGAAATCCCAAATATATAAAATAATTTTTTTGTATTTTTGAACGACTTGAACTTGATTTTCCAGGTATGGCCTACGCGTCATTGGCC
>OZ038445.1:5304499-5310547 GCA_964036265.1 Daptonema setosum
CATTCTTATACCATGCAAACTCACATTAACTGACTTAATTGTAAACTCAGACCACCTTCTACGATTCTTGGCCGCCTACAAGAGACCGACATCTACCATGACGTTGATAGGTATCGGAAGGTTTGGTGAATTTCATCATGTTGATTATGGTTTTGGTTTTGTGGTTTCTGTCATTTTTTTATCTAAAAACTTGTTTGGCAATATCTTTAACCAAGCCAAGCCAACCTTAAAGCCAACCTTTAGTTCATCCACTTGCAGATCGAGCTCGTGCCGTACGTGTGCGTGTTCCGTTTCGACTCGCCACTGATGTTCACCAACGCAGAACGCTTCCGCGCCCTTCTCTACGAACAGTGCCACGTTGATCTCGAGTCGGCCCGCGCCGCGCTGGCCGCCGAGAAAGCCGCCGAGATCGCCGCCATGGAGGAGAAGATGCGCCGTCAGGAGGAGGGCATCGCCGAAGAACCCGACGGTGTCACGGTGACATCAGCCGATGGTGGTGTCAAGAAGCGCTCAAACACGGAGGAGACAAAGGTGACTGATATGACCATTGCTTCCTCGTCCGGTTACATGTCCAGCGACGATGCGCCGACATCGTCGTCGCAATCCACCCGGGATACGTCGTCACCAAGTTCGAACGGCTCACCGACTCCTTCGACCCCGTCAAGGTTTATACGAGCCATGAACTTGAAAGTCGTCAAGACAACACCCGCGGATTCGGCACCGCCCGTCAGAACAATGTACCAAGATGACCAGCGGCCATCGGTACTGAGCACCACGGCCGACGATGGGAAACCACCCCTCGGACGTGTCGGCTATCTGCGCGCAAAGTTTTCGTACGCGATCCGAAGATACTACCGACGCATTAGAGGCCTGCCCGAACCCGAACCTGACGTAATTATCCTCGTGCTATCTAGGCTGCTCTTAGATGGCGAAACATGTGTGAGCTTTTGGGGATATAGAGTTTATAAACCGCTTGTCGATGATAAAGAGTTCTGTTCAACGAGTGACAGGTATCTTCTAACTGCCCGTCGTCAACAGCTGGCACATGTATTGTCGAACAAGATCAGCAGTCGCCTGAGCTTGACTGGCTTTAGACTGGCGTGGGTTGCTGAAGGTCACTTTGTCTGACTCTGTTTTCCTTGATCTTGAAAAATAATATGAATTGATTGCGGTACATGTAGCCATAGTGAGTAATAGAAAGCAAATAACTAAACTCTGCTTGATGTTTCTTTAAACGAAGGAAGTGTTTGCACGGAAAATTTTAAAATGCCATAAAATTTCTTCATCAGCTATCGGCAATCCACGTCAGAACCCTGTTAGTGCCTCCAAAGTCTGACAGTGCAGGCAATCGATGCAGTTAAACAGTTGACCTATGATCGAATGACTGATTCAGTTCAATTATTGGGGTGTAACAACAAACTTATACCGGATTCACTTAATCATAATGCCTAACCAAACCAAAACATTTGGGAACACCTTTCGCTTAACTGTTGTTTGGGTAAAAAATTCTGTTGATAATTACAATAAATTCCGCGACAACAAAACGCTGATCATTGTCAACCGATGATGAGGGTAAATGGTTAGTTTATTAATGTGAATAAATGACAATTTTATCATAACGTCAAATCAGTCTTTACAGTTTAGCGGTGATAAAACTAACTCATTACACTTCAGTTTATGAAACCACCGATTGTCTGCAAAAAGTCAGATGCTAATGGGATGAAAATGGTTTGAGTATTCACATTTTCATCACTGAATCCAATCGCTTGCAATTTGCTGTAGTTTAGCAAACCTCAATTTATTCCATGATACTAACACCCTATTGCACCTAATAATACCAACCAACCTGGCTTTGAATGTCTTTACGTCTCACGGTTTCCTGCGCTTTATATGTCGACGTTCATCGGGGACACGTAATTCGTTTTTCTATTAGATTCGGGTTTATCATATACAATTTCATTTTTCTTGTTCCGCAATTGTTTTTCATTCACAAAAAACCGGTTCTGTGCATGAAAACCAACTGCATGAATGAGAAATGCGAAGTTCTTGACGAACCTGATTTGATTTGTACTTGAAAATAATAAACTGATTATGCGTCCCTGAATCATATCATATGCTTTCATAGATAGAGTAATGATAATAGATTGACTGTGTTAGCTGCATCAAGTGAGGCAAGCCAGGCGTGTACAGAGCTAGCGCATGTGGTGATTACGTACGGGATTACCATATGGATTCGGGTAGCGTCTACCCCAATAGTGATGATGAAACTTGTGCGAAGATCCGTATTTTGGTGCTACATGCTCGATACTCGATGTTGATGGACTTTATGGGCCCCCAAGTCAATCATCTCAAGCATCGTGGCATGTCACTACATTTCTACGGTATCTGGCACCACTTTCTTGTCAAATGAGCGCATTTTGAGCCTGACTCTGCCACAATACCAAAGTAAACATATGTACTTTAGTGCCATAGAAGTCGGGTATCGTTTGGTTGCTGGTGTATTGATGGTGACAGCGGCTGTGGCTTCCGCCGGCGGCGTGGGTGGATATCTGGAGTTCCGCTGTCTTGGTCAGAATACAATCATGACGATTATTGTCTGGCCTAGAGATCATGAAGGGTTTGGTTGACGGATATGGATGCTGCAGATTGATTATCTTATTTTACATAAATATGAATCAAATCTTAACAGCCTAATAAAACTACAATATTTAAATAGTTTAACAACACTCATAGTCGGCAATGACATAGTCATCAACACAAGCATTCCTTTCTACAACGAAGCCCCGTGATTTTCGGCCTGCTTACATCGATCAAACTTCCATTCGTCTCTAGATTCGTCACGATGAGATTTAAAGGTTTTGGTTGAGGTGATGCTTTTTCATTGAACAGCTCGTTATCCGACTGATAATTGCTGGTGGGCAGACAGACAAAGATATTAACAAATATAGATAGACAGACTGCTGTTCAGATGCTGAAACTGCATCAGAAATTAGAGACGAAATATAACAGGTAAGGACACTTGAAGGATAACAAATAGGTTTGCGAATACAGAGAAACAAACAGACGAGTAAACTGACAGAAAGACAGACAAACAGTAAAGACAGTCAATTAGAAAATCAGGAAGTAAATCAGAAACAGAGACAAAAACTAAAATAAAATCAGCGACTTGTCTGATCAGCCCACAATCGTAATTACGGTCGGATAGAGAGTCTGTGAAATCTGGTATCGTCAACTCTCGAGTCTTGAATCACTTCAGCCAATGATCCGGCCACCCGGTATGCGTCGTCGCGGTACTCTATTGCTGGCAGCGATCAACGCTCAGACGCAGGTCCAGCTGAAACCGAAGAAACCCAAACGATACATCGTGTTGGACTGCTCGGGCTTCAACTATGTCGACTACATGGGCATCAACTGTCTGATGGAGGTTAGGGAGAACCAGTGGTAACTCAGGTGTCCGTTAATGGCGCTTTACTATCATGATTTAGTTGAAGAAAAACCTGGTAAAAACATCCTCTCGGTTCTCTCGTGCTGAATTAACGTGAATGATTAGACTCGTCGAACTTTATGGCTTACCTAACTTGATATCTCAGGTCTATATGGATTTGGCTGAAGTCGGTGTCGGATTGCTGTATGCTTCGTTCAAAAGTTAGTGACTCACCAGAATGCTTTCTGTTGTTGTTGTTGTTGTTGTTGTTGTTGTTGTTGTTGTTGTTGTTGTTGTTGTTGTTGTTGTTGTTGTTGTTGTTGTTGTTGTTGTTGGTGTTGTTGTTGTTGTTGTTGTTGTTGTTGTTGTTGTTGTTGTTGTTGTTGTTGTTGTTGTTGTTGTTGTTGTTGTTGTTGTTGTTGTTGTTGTTGTTGTTGTTGTTGTTGTTGTTGTTGTTGTTGTTGTTGTTGTTGTTGTTGTTGTTGTTGTTGTTGTTGTTGTTGTTGTTGTTGTTGTTGTTGTTGTTGTTGTTGTTGTTGTTGTTGTTGTTGTTGTTGTTGTTTTTGTTGTTTATATGATATGTAACTCGTTTTTTACTTCAGCCACCGTACGCGATGTACTCGGTGTGGCCAACTTCTACCAGAAGGTACCGAAGTCTTCTCTGTACCCGACCGTTCACGATGCCGTGGTGTTCGCGCAGTCGGCGTTGATTGAAGAGGAAACCTAGTATTTTTTATAGACTTTTTACAGTTTATCTGGAACATAGTCGATTATTTTCTTATTGAATTTTCTTCTTGACTCAAGCCACGCCACCCCATTTTCACCTAATGTTACGTTATATATTGATCAGATTCAGTGAGAAATCGCAGAATTTGTTACACGCGGCTGATTACTAAACCTGACGAATTGACGGTCAATAACACGATTCTTTTCCTCATAATATATCCCTAACGAGACGATTCTTTGTTGACGTTGATGAGAAATGTTAAACTTCCCACAATGGTGCCATTTTATTTTGTTTTCTTAGATACGTACATAGATGAATATTACTTGGAATTATTGTATTCCATTCACTTCTCGTTTATTTTGTTTGGCCTTTGTACATTAATTCATTTGCAGTGTACTTCAATTTATGTTTGGAGACTTTTAGTGCGAAATTCTTGACAAAGTGCCTCCCTATTGTTCATATGTCAAGAAACACTGTTTAATGCGAGCATTGTAAATGGACTGTAACTATTTGCATGTTCTTGTCGAAGAAACACAAAACATTATATCTGGTAAAAAGAATGCACAAATGAATTAAAAAAAAATTTAGTTTACCAATAATAGAACCTGATAAAAAACATTCTATATACTACTCATTGACCAACTCTTATTATTACTTCCCATTTCTTCTATTATCGGAACCAACATAGTTTGAACGCTATTTTCAATCATTTTATTATGGTATTACTCGAATTGTCGGTTCCTGCATGAGCTTGACACCAAACTATTGTTAAAGCCCGTATGTTGTTTTTGCAACTATTGGCCAAAACGTCTGATAATGAAACATCAGACAATCAGTGTTAACTGTGGTGTCAACCGAGTTAAGTTCATCTAAGGATGTTTCATTTTCAGGCACGTTTTGGGCAGTATGTTTGCTTACAGAAACAACTTACCGGCTTTACATGTCTTCAAACAGTTTGTTTGTTGAACACGGACAGTATTATGGTATACTTTTCTAAAAAATCAAATAGCCTATACAGGTTATTGTTGGTCCATTCATAAATAATCACTTATATAGTGTCATGCATGTATGTGTGTTTGATCACAAGTTTATACCACTATTTTCTATATATTTTTCTGACAAATAAAGAAATGTACGCCCAATTTGGCTTAGGTATTGGAAGTTTTTTGTGAGACTGAATGAAACTCGATGTGATTTTCTGTTTTTAAAGGGAACTCCGTCAAAGAAGGGGGATTGGCAGTTTTCAGACCTTGTTGAAGAACTCAGCAGCATCCAACATGTCACGTGCTTGGTGCTGCAGTGAGTGAGTGAGTGAGTGAGTGAGTGAGTGAGTGAGTGAGTGAGTGAGTGAGTGAGTGAGTGAGTGAGTGAGTGAGTGAGTGAGTGAGTGAGTGAGTGAGTGAGTGAGTGAGTGAGTGGGTGAGTGAGTGAGTGAGTGAGTGAGTGAGTGAGTGAGTGAGTGAGTGAGTGAGTGAGTGAGTGAGTGAGTGAGTGAGTGAATGAGTGAGAGAGTGAGTGAGTGAGTGAGTGAGTGAGTGAGTGAGTGAGTGAGTGAGTGAGTGAGTGAGTGAGTGAGTGAGTGAGTGAGTGAGTGAGTGAGTGAGTGAGTGAGTGAGTGAGTGAGTGAGTGAGTGAGTGAGTGAGTGAGTGAGTGAGTGAGTGAGTGAGTGAGTGAGTGAGTGAGTGAGTGAGTGAGTGAGTGAGTGAGTGAGTGAGTGAGTGAGTGAGTGAGTGAGTGAGTGAGTGAGTGAGTGAGTGAGTGAGTGAGTGAGTGAGTGAGTGAGTGAGTGAGTGAGTGAGTGAGTGAGTGAGTGAGTGAGTGAGTGAGTGAGTGAGTGAGTGAGTGAGTGAGTGAGTGAGTGAGTGAGTGAGTGAGTGAGTGAGTGAGTGAGTGAGT
>OZ038445.1:5310747-5323247 GCA_964036265.1 Daptonema setosum
ACCTATCTGATCAGGTTGGCAACACTTATTATTATGGCAATCATTTTCATTAATTGATTAGTTGGGGGACTGGGTGAATTCAAATGCGCGCCATTTTCTCAATGCTTTGAAACTTTATAGCCCATTCAGAGTTTTTGGCTCTCAAAAAGTTCTTGGCTCGAACTTAACTTAGTATACAACTTTTAAGTTCTCGAAAAACAAGACCGTTCACATCTGGAGTGTTGGACTGTTGGACTGTTGGATTGTTGGACTGTTGGACTGTTGGACTGTTAGACTGTTGGACTGTTGGACTGTTGTACTGTTGGACTGTTGGATTGTTGGACTGTTGGACTGTTGAACTTTTGGAATGTTGGACTGTTGGACTGTTGGACTGTCTGACTGTTGGACTGTTGGACTGTTGGACTGTTGGACTGTTGGGCTGTCTGACTGTTGAACTGTTGGACTGTTGGACTATTGGACTGTTGGGCTGTTGGGCTGTCTGACTGTTGAACTGTTGGACTGTTGGACTGTTGGACTGTTGGACTGTCTGACTGTTGAACTGTTGGACTGTTGGACTGTTGGACTGTTGGGCTGTTGGGCTGTCTGACTGTTGAACTGTGGGACTGTTGGACTGTTGGACTGTTGGACTATTTGACTGTTGGACTGTTGGTCTGTTGGACTGTTGGGCTGTTGAACTGTTAGAACTGTCGGACTGTTGAACTGTTGGACTGTTGGACTGTTGGACTATTTGACTGTTGGTCTGTTGGTCTGTTGGACTGTTGGACTGTTGAACTGTTAGAACTGTTGGACTGTTGGAATGTTGAACTGTTGGACTGTTGGACTGTTGGATGGATGTTGAAACACGAACACAATGGGACTTTTTACGTTTCTATCTACTTTTTGGACTTCCGATAACCAAACAGTAAAAAATCACGAAAGTTGATTATTATTCTTAATTAATCAAATTAATTTATAATTAATATTTAGGTTATTGCTGGTTTCACGGTGGGCGCCTGTATCGTCGTGGTCGTGTCGCAGCTGACGGCTATATTCGGCATAAAACTCAGCAAGAAAAGCGGCCCGTTTTCCATATTTCAGGTTGGCAGACAAACCAATAGTTTGATAGATAAAAATGAATTGCATGCCATAGAATATCAACTTGGAAGCTGCGTTATGTATGTATGTAGTTTATGAAATCCTCACTGTTTCATGTATCTGGGCAGTTGTGTGTGTGTGTAACTTGATTGATTGATTGATTGGTTGATTGATTGATTGATTGATTGATTGATTGATTGGGTAACTAACTCACTGACTATCTGACATATGCACTGCCTAAACCCGCTTCACCAAAAACTTACTTTGTAGGATTATTAAAAACCGTAATTTTCAGATCCTCCTCGAGTTTTTCACCAAACTACCCGAGGTTAACTGGTGGACTTTACTGGTGGCTGCCGTGTCGTTCATCGTGCTCTGGGGCGGCAAGAACAACTTGAATCCGTGGCTGGCCAAGTACTGTCGGATACCGATACCATGGGATCTGATTGTGGTCAGTCAGTTAGTCAGTCAGTCAGTCAGTCAGTCAGTCAGTCAGTCAGTAATTCAGTCAGTCCAACATGCTGTCAGTCAGCCAGTATTGTCTTCAGTTCATTTGGATTGTATCTTATATCGCTACCATCATTCTGGACGTACAGTATGGACTGATGTTCAGTATTTTGTTCGCGTTGTTTATATCCATCGTCAGATCACAATGGTTACTCACTCACTCACTCACTCACTCACTCACTCACTCACTCACTCACTCACTCACTCACTCACTCACTCACTCACTCACTCACTCACTCACTAACTCACTCACTCACTCACTCACTCACTCACTCACTCACTCACTCACTCACTCACTCACTCACTCACTCACTCACTCACTCACTCACTCACTCACTCACTCACTCACTCACTCACTCACTCACTCACTCACTCACTCACTCACTCACTCACTCACTCACTCACTCACTAACTCACTCACTCACTCACTCACTCACTCACTCACTCACTCACTCACTCACTCACTCACTCACTCACTCACTCACTCACTCACTCACTCACTCACTCACTCACTCACTCACTCACTCACTCACTCACTCACTCACTCACTCACTCACTCACTCACTCACTCACTCACTCATTCATACTCACTCACTCACTTACTCACTCACGCACTTACTACAGGCCACCAGCCGTTTTACAATCTCAGCTGCCCGGCACTGATATGTACTTCGATGCCAAGCGTTATACAACGGTTTATCTTTTTTATAAGTATTTTCTGGGTGATTAATGTCTGTTGCACCCTTGACCACCGACGGTGATAGTTCACTTCAACGCATCGGATATGGCTGGCTGCAATCTTTTACGCGCATGTGTGCAGTTCGAATAGTAGCATTCGTAGTATTTATGAAGGCTTAAGCGTTCTGGAAGGCCCTAAGTCAGTCAGTCAGTCAGTCAGTCAGTCAGTCAGTCAGTCAGTCAGTCAGTCAGTCAGTCAGTCAGTCAGTCAGTCAGTCAGTCAGTCAGTCAGTCAGTCAGTCAGTCAGTCAGTCAGTCAGTCAGTCAGTCAGTCAGTCAGTCAGTCAGTCAGTCAGTCAGTCAGTCAGTCAGTCAGTCAGTCAGTAGTCAGTCAGTGAATCAGTCAAATTGTCAGAACTGTTTTAGGTTTACAACGAAATATCAGAGACCGGCATTTTAGTATTGTTCGCTGTTATAAAAGGTTTATTTACTGATATTCACTTTATTCTTGATTCTCACTCACTCACTCTTTCACTAACTCACTCACTCACTCCCTCACTCACTCACTCACTCACTCACTCACTCACCCACCCACTCACCCACCCACTCACTCACTCACTCACTCACTCACTCACTCACTCACTCACTGCAGCACAAGCGCACGACAAACTGGACGCGGCCGATTTCTTCGAACACGTAACAAAGGCAAATGTATTTCCTTCGGTTCATGATGCCGTTACATATGGTTTATGGAAAATCGAACGAGACCGGTGTATGAGTGAGTGAGGGAGTGAGTGAGTGAGAGAGTGAGAGAGTGAATGAGTGAGTGAGTGAGTGAGTGACTGTGTGAGTGAGTGAGTGAGCGAGTGAGTGAGTGAGTGAGTGAGTGAGCTAATCATTTTTAGAGCACGTGAGCAAGCTTCTTCCGATGGAAAAGTTGTTTGAAAAACAGAGAAGAAAAATCACGATTTTTTTGTATCTTTGTTCCTTTATAGATTTCATACTTCATTCAACTATTATAGTAAATTTCACACTATACGTTGTAGGTGTTGTTAGTGAGTTCACTTATCATGTTCATGAATTGAAACTTTTCACTCTGTTGGTCTTTTGAATTTCTCATAATAATATCATCGTTTATCAAGCGTATTTTACCTGACATTATGTGTTACATTAGTCTTACATTACATTACATTACGTTAGTTGATAATTATTATAGTTTTTTGGTTATTGGTGCTATAAAACGAAAACAAACCCTATTTGGAGTGGAGAATTACATAAATAAAATAAAATAGTGAATGTGGACATCAACAGTGAAATCACATAACATTGAACGCTGAAAGAAAAAGAACCACGTATTTTACTGGTTTTCGCTGAGAGGGGGATTTATCAAACAGTTTTGATGCAATTTTATCTACACCTTAGGAACAAATTAAACTTTTTGGAATTGCTAAAGAACGGGGAATTCCCCTTTTTGTTCTTCATTGGCCCGGTAGTGTCCGCTGCGTCTTCTGTCACGTAGTCAATCGTTGTTGTTCGTGGAAACTCCCTGCCATTTAAACAACTTTTGGCACACCGAAAAGTCACGTAATAGGTTCAAAACAAACCCTATTTGGACACTTACAAACCCTACTTGGACAATTACAAACCCTATTTGGACAATTGCATAAATAAAATAAAATTGTGAATGTTGACATCAACAGTGAAATCACATAACATTAAACACTGAAAGAATGAGAATCACGTATTTTACTTGTTTACATCAAATGATATTATAACATTGAAATGCTGAAAATCACGTATTTTAACATGTCTGATTACACGTTCACTGAAAAGCAGGTAGCAAAACGTTTAATTACCTAATGACGTGCTCTTACACATGTCATGTATGTAAAATATCAACGCAGTGTGATTCTCACCACTAGCGGACGAGAAGGAAAGGGAGAAGTGGAATTCCCTCCTCTTTGGCGGTTCGAAAAAGAAGAGTTTGTTCCTTTTAAAGAGTAGGTTAAATAAACCAATTTCTGCCAATTCCCCCTCGTTCTATAAGGTGTAGTAGGTAAAATAAACCAAGTTCTGCCAATTACCCCCTCGTTCTTTAAAGGTGTAGGTAAAATGAACCAATTTCTGCCGATTCCCCCCTCTTTGAGGAAATTCCCCTCCGCTGGTCCGCCAGTGATTCTCACGTAGCCCTGGCGGACGAACCAATATTCCAAAGTGAGGGGAATTTTCGCTGAGAAGGGGAATTCATGTAAGTTTTGAGGCAATTTCAACTACACCTTAGGAACAAATTAAACTTTTTGGAATTGCTAAAGAACGGGGAATTCCCCTTTTCGTTTTTCCTTAACTCGCTAGTGTCCGCTGCGTCTTCTGTCACGTAGTCAATCGTTGTTGTTCGTGGAAACTCCCTACCATTTTTAAACAACTTTTGGCACACCGAAAAGTCACGTAATGGGTTCGGAGCGCTGTAAACAGAACTTACTGGATTTTTACGTCGGTGTAAAATGTAAACGTGTATGGCAATACTGAACTAGATTTTGGCGGTTTGGGAACTGAAATTGAACTTCACAGCGCATCTTAAAGTGGAACTACACAAATACGTAGGAAGTTAGTGAGGAAATTGCCTGTCTGTCTGCCTGTCTGTGTGTCTCTCTGTCTGTCTGACAATCCCATAAGTCTGTCGAATCAGACATGGAATGATCTCCGAAACTTTCCCATAGCCCTGTCTACCATACCGGTATCTTCAAAAGAAAAATCCAGAGCAACGCCACACGCGTTGCAGTTTTTTTCACAGATATCCCTTAACTAAAAAAACCAAAATTAATCTTTGTTTAAAAATCGCGCCAAAAACGCTTTAAGTAACAAGAAACCCTGTATAGGCTATAACAATCTCGTCAATCAGACCATTTATTTGTACTCGGTTTTGTTCCGATTGACGCGCTATCACTCTAATCCGGTTGTGGCACTCAACGCAAATAATCAACTTTTATTAATCTGCTTTATAGTAAAAATATATCGCCCGTCTTTTGAAGCTAATACGGATTACTTTCGGCCAAATATTTGTTGAGATTTTCAAAGCCATCTGCGGCCGACTATGTTTGGTTGGGTAAGAACCAAGGAACGGACGGAAAAATGGAATTTCCCCCTCTTTGGGGATAAAAAAAAATTATTGGTTCCCTGAGATGTTGATGAATTAACCTGAAAACGGCCGATTCCTCGCTTTTTTGAAGAAATTCTTCTCCCTTTAGAAGGTTGGCTCGTCCGCCATTAGATAAGAACTATAGTTGGAGGATTCTTGTCTCAGTCGCGGTTGCGTTTGATCACAAATATTTGGGTTTTATTCCATATAAAACTTACGGTATAATAACTGTCAATAACATTTTATTGGTTAAGACAGACGACTGGTTCAATAACTTGAGGGAAATACCTGTAGGAAAAAAGATCATAACGCAGAATAAAAATAGATGTTTCTGGAATAGAATTTTGGAACAGAACCAGCTGGTATCAGAACATAGTGAAAAACATTTTATTCTCCAAATCCCACGTTACATCGGAACGGAATCCGAGGTAGATAACACAGTAGAACTTGAAACTATTTCCAGGTGTGCACAATTATTAACTCCTCACAGAAATCCACAACTTGGAATTTTATAAACGTCACGAATAGTTTTAACGACTGTTAGTCACAAATCTTTACTTTTTGTAGACAATCCTTTATGTATAAATTTGTCGTTGCCTTCATGTTTTGTGGACACTATTTACTTCGAAATGTCCTATGATTCGTTTTAACCAAAATCTCGGCGCTTCTGGCAAGTGCTTATTATACTATAATATTTACCTATGATAATCAGTGAAGAATGATGAATTCCTCAGAAGACCCGTTTGAAACTTCAAAGTTTCTCAGGCAATCGAGGAAATGGAATAATCATACTGGTGCTTGTCACCGCTGGGAGTTTCGCCGTCTAAAAATAAAATGTTTTTGTATGATAGTGCCAGTTTAATGTTCCCACAACATTAACGGAATCTATTAATCTCAATGACTCAGCAAATCTCATTTTGCTGGTTTACCTACTGTTTATTCACTATTTTTATCAGTTTCCTTCGACAGAAGTATTATTACACGATTTTGACCAGTCTTCTCTAATTCTTAAATTCTTTCATAGCGTTGTAGGTTGCTGTCATAAAGTTTTGTAGTTTGATGACCATGTTATATGTGGTTGTCTCTCTATCCCAACCTAATAATTTTTTCTGAAATCTCAACACGGAACTAATACCAGTTTGAGAAAAGTTGCACGCTAAAACTTTTCTGTGTAAAGAACCTTTTGAGGAACATGAAACCGTTTTTGATAACCAACAAATGAGAAAAGAAGTCCATTTTCGTCCTCCTGTCATGTCCGTTAGTATACCAGACGAAACTTGTCCGTCTGTCTGTTAGGATACATCTGTATCGACTTCAAGGACGAACCACCCACTGATATGGTTATAAAGGCTAATCATTATCACTAGCGTAGAGAAATTTTCCATAAGAAAGGGACTCATCAAAGCGCTATGAAGCACTAGTAACCTAAGTCTTCAACTAAGTTTGCCGTCACAAGAAGGAAAATATTCGCGTTCAATATGTAAGGAGAAGTACTATGTTTTTCTTCTTGTTCTCGCCCGCTGAAACACTGTTCGGTTATTACTCGGATATTCGATATAATCTACGTGATTAGTCGAAACACGACCAGTTAATCAGAATAATATTGACAAGTAGAAATGTTATGCTATTATTATTGACCGACCGAATAACAGAAAAAAATCCTTGTTGAACACACACTTTTTTTCAATCGAGCATTTTTGTTTCAGCCAATTGTGTCTTATTGTATTTTCATCTATGTAAGCACATACTCATTGTTTATGTCGTTATTATGATGTCACAAATTATGATGATGTTCAATCCTTTATTTTCTTGATTATGAAAAATATTTATAAAATAACTTGTATAAGTTTCAAGAACGTCGAGCAAAAAATCTAGGCGGCTTCTAAAAAGAGCTCTGAACATTCTCCTATCATTGTTCAGCTCATAATAACTGGCATATTCAAATTTTCTTGTTTTTTATGTGCATAAATTAATTTGCATAACTTAATTGCGGATTGTCTGAAACTTGAAAAATTGCCACTTCTGTAAAAGCTGACATTGATTGATTGACGGTTCTCTTTGCGCTCTCTTCTCTCCGCTCTACGCTTCTGTGCTGATATAGCGTGCATAAATAATTAGGAAACTGAAATTTGAATGCGCGCCATTTTCATTTCTTGGTGAAAAATTTCCATGTTTGCAAAGGCATTTACTAGATATCAGTGGACCAAGTTATGTCAAAATCATACAAGTAACGGTGATAAATTGCTTCGAGCGAAATGGTGGGCTATTAAGCTTAGTCTCCTAGTCAATTTAAAACTCTAATTATACCAATCATATTTAATCACAAGACTGAATTTTGAAAGCGCGCTTTTTTGGGTCATTTTGCACCAATTAGTAGTGACCGTTGGATGCCCTAGTATATTTCTGAAAAAAGTCTGCTGTGAAATTAGCACGGAGAAAATATAAATGGCGCTCATTCAAATCCTAAGCATTTACTAATCGTCACTTAACTAATTGTGACTGCTATGCTAAGCGGTTTGAGCCTGTTTAATAAAGAAAACATGCACGTATTAGAATGAAAAATATCGGTGAACATGGAGGCGAAAGAGAAGTGACTTTCTCCCGAATCTTTGGGAATTTTTTAGTATCAAAATGATTGACTAGAAAAAAACCACCATCAATGGTATTATTGATTTCTTTCTCAATCTCCCGATCTCATTGGGTACAGCTGATCCGCTACTGTAGTAAGACGTTAAGTCACCAGCGGACGAGAAGGGGTGGGAAAAAGTGGAATTCCCCCTCTTTGGAGTTTTCAAGAAATGGAATTTGTTCTCTAAGGTGTAGGTAAAATGACCTGAAAACTTACAGTTTCCCCCGCTTTGGCGGCATTCCCCTCCCTTTGGAGGATTGGCTCGTCCGCCAGTGCGTTAAGTGACTTCTTCAACTCGTGTCAGTAGTTTTCCATCCAACGATACTGGTAGTAATAATAAACATCAAGTACTAAGCGCTAAACACCACGAAGTCTTTCTACCGAAACTCTGTTCCAACAAACTTACGTAGTTGTTTCACCTGACATCATTTGACATCACCTTTCATCACCTTATAATCGCCTGACATCATCTTTTGTTCCTACCCCCATAAATGAGCCATTAGCGCTATAAACCCCAAAATGGATAAGAAAAACGACAAAAAATCCTCAAAAAAGGATCCCCTGCGCAACGCTATATCGTTGAAAAACCTGAACAAATTGAAGAGCAAAAATCCCGATTTTGAGCTGCAAAACTTCGGCGATCGAAAATATCTGGTTATGGATGATCCGGAGTCAAATTCGAAACACTCGAGTGATGATGTTTCATCGACTGGAACAGCACACGATCATGAACATGGTGGTGAGAAAAATGGTGAGTGACTTGAGTGAGTGAGTGAGTGAGTGAGTGAGTGAGTGAGTGAGTGAGTGAGTGAGTGAGTGAGTGAGTAGGTTTGACTGTTTGACTGTTTGACAATTTGATTGTTGATTGGCAGATTAACTGACTGGCTGACTGACTGACTGACTGACTGACTGACTGACTGACTGACTGACTGACTTATTGACTGATTGACTGACTGACTGACTGACTGACTGACTGACTGACTGACTGACTGACTGACTGACTGACTGACTGACTGACTGACTGATGAATTATTCACTGACCGAATAAATTTCAATTGACTTGATTGTTGTTTGATTAACTTCAGATAAACTAATGTTGAAATCTAAAAAGCTGATTGGCTCTTGGCAAACATTTTTACGTTACTACTTCTTCACTCACACAATTTCAGATGATTTCGTGAGCGTGCTAAACGAGGACATTGACTTAGAGGACGAGATGCTTGACAACCAGTCGCCCTTGCCAATAATGAAGAGTCGTTCCAAGTCGATGATGATTACCAAAGGTCTCACTCACTCACTCACTCACTCACTCACTCACTCACTCACTCACTCACTCACTCACTCGCTCGCTCACTCGCTCACTCACTCGCTCACTCACTCACAGACGAGAAGGACCGGGCTCCGTCCGTGGAGCAACCGCGGGAGATCGATGAGCGTGCGCTCTTTGATGAAAGCCATGAAGACGATGAGGATGATCGAGATGATACGATTTCACCACTACCTGAGATGCGCGGCGCCAAGGATCGCTCCAAGTCTGTGCTCGCTCCGGGCCGGTGCCAGAGTGCGGATCAAGCGGTTGGTTTTTGTTAAGACTTTTTCTGTTTTTTTTCGTTTTCCCTTTTTACACAGTGTGTTCTTTTAACCCGTTTTATTTGCGAAAATCTAAGTCTAGTATCTACATCTAGATACAACCATCTGCATGTAGCCCGCACCCCGAGAGTTGAGTGCGATACACTACAACGCGTTGAATATTGCCGGCAGTGTATACATACATTTTTATCAGATTTTATAGGATTACGGTCCTTTGTACGAAGAATTTGTGAGTTTTATATTATTTTCAATGTTTTTGTCCATATTATTTAACATTCAGGAATTTTTTCGTGGGTTTGGTATTCATACTTCAGGTGGAGGTGGCATATAATGTGTTTTTGTAGACTCTATCAAGGATATTATATTTGTCTATTGTAGATACTAAAGGTGAAGGGAGACTATATGTTTGTTGAAACACGTATTTTTTCATGTATAAAGTTTTCAGTGTTTGGTCATCTGTCCTGTGGTTGTGGCTGATTGTAAGATTTAATTTTGTGTTTATCACTTTTTGTTATTCGGAAATTGCGTTTTATCAACATCGTCTGTCAGTTGTGTGTGACCTAACACTGGCGGACGAGCTAATCCTCCAAAGAGAGGGGAATTTGTTCAAAGAGGGGGAATTGGCAGTTTTCAAGTCGTTTTATCTGCACCTAAGGGAACAAATTCTACTTTCTAAAAACGCCAAAGAGGGGGAATTCCACTTTTCCGTTCTCCCCTTGTCCGCTAGTCACTAAACATGCAGTACCGATCGGCTCGCCGCTCTTGATCCTCTAATCCTCTATCATTGAGCTCATAGTCAGTCATAGTGGCCTAGCATCCGGCACTGGCGGACGAGCTTATCCTCCAAAGGGAGGGGAATTTTGTCAAAGAGAGGGGAAATCGACAGAAATTTTGCCATTTTACCTACCCCTTAAGGAACAAACTATACTTTTTGAAACTCCTAAAGAGAGGGGGAATTTCACTTTTCCCTCCCCTTCTCGTCCGCTAGTGGCATCCGGTGATCTGCTGATAAAACGATCCGTGATCCCTGATCTTCTACTGATAAGGAAAAGCCAGAAAAAACGTTTTCCGTCATTTACAAGTCAGAAATCGTCTCCTTCCAAGTGTTTTATATTTTTTCCTTAAGAAATCAGTTAATAGGATACAAAATGTCTGAGCCTTACTCATAGCAATCCACTGGCGAACCCTCCAAAGAGTAGGGAATTTTGTCAAAGAAGGGAGAATCGGCATTTTTGAGGCCAACTTACCTACACCCTAAGGAACAAACTCTACTTTTTGAAACAGCCAAAGAGGGGTAACTCCACCACCCCCCCCCCCCTTCTCGTCCGCTAGTGAAATCACACACGGAAAAATCTCAAAATCACCAAGAAAATCGTCACCCATTCAAATTTAGTTTCTTAACCTATTAAGAATGTTATACCCATGTGAGCTGCGCTATGACAACACACATGGCGCATTACACTGGCGGACGAGTGTAACCTCCAAAGGGAGGGGAAATTCACCAAAGAGGGGGGAATTCACAGTTTTGAGGCCATTTAACCTACACATTAGGGAAAAAACCGCACTTTTTAAAATCGCCGAAAAGGGGAGTTCCATTTTCTCCCCTTCTCGTCCGCTAGTGGCCTCATTATATGCCCTGCAGCATTGCACATGCGTCCATGGCGTGTGCCTGCGTCACTAGCGGACGAGAAGGGGAGGAAAAATGGAATTCCCTCCTCTTTGATTATTCCAAAAAAATTAACTTGTTCTTTAAAGTTTAGGTAAAATAGCCTATTAACTACCTATTCCCCGTCTTTGGAAACAATTTTCCTCCCTTTGGCGGATTGGCTCGTCCGCCAGTGGTTTGCGTACGTTACGTAGCTCATAAAAAGGCGTGCATTTTTCATGCCTGCTAATTTTGATGCCATAAAGTGAAAAAATTTAAAAAAAATGCATAATTTATGTAACTCGAACAGTTCAACTTGAATTCTCGAAAAGTTATGAAAATGGATGAACCCACGGAAATGACCTGCTCTTTACATGATGTTTCATTAGTCGACAACCAGCCTGATGCGCCTAGTACGTCGAAAAGTGTTGGTATAGCCAATTGATTCATGAGGCAAACGTGATTATGGAGAACTTGCTTAGATACATGTCTAAAACTATCGTGTTCACGTCAATATGGTGAGAGTTAACTATATGTATCTTACATAACTCGGACAGGGATTTGTCTTAACCTTCGTTATTTTATTTGATAACGTTAAAAGTAACTCTACCCCAATGTTACCCTAATTAACCAACCATTTCAGTACGCTAACCGTATCACAAGACCTGCGTCGTTTTTATCGATTCCCAATCATGATGACTTGGGTAATGGAGGTGTGGGCAATCCGGGTTTCAATCTCTCGGCTGCCGAAACCTCCGCCGAGGAGGAGTTTCTGCGCATGGTTAGTTGTTGTTGTTGTTGTTGTTGTTGTTGTTGTTGTTGTTGTTGTTGTTGTTGTTGTTGTTGTTGTTGTTGTTTGCCGTGATACCCATATTTGTTAACATGCGCAACCGATAACCAATAACTTACGTGATAACAACAACTCACTCACTCACTCACCTACTCACTCACTTACTCATTCACTCACAGACTCAGTCATTCAGTCACTCACTCACTCACTCACTCACTCACTCACTCACTCACTCACTCACTCACTCACTCACTCACTCACTCACTCACTCACTCACTCACTCACTCACTCACTCACTCACTCACTCACTCACTCACTCACTCACGCACTCACTCACTCACTCACTCACTCACTCACTCACTCACTCACTCACTCACTCACTCACTCACTACTTGCAGGATCGTCGGCAAACGATTCTGCACTCGGTCGACGATGAGTACGTGCCCACCCT
>OZ038445.1:5328247-5340747 GCA_964036265.1 Daptonema setosum
GATCTAGCATTGCCCGACGTGATTGTGCTGGATTGCAGCGGATTCAATTATATTGACTTTATGGGTGTTAATGTGCTCTTGGAGGTGAGTCTGTCTGTGTGTATTTCTGTCTGTTTGTCTGTCAGTCAGTCAGATAATCGGTCAGTCAGTCTGTCAGTCAGTCAGTTAGACAGGTAGTCAAAATCAGCCAACTAAATCTGCTATTGTTTTTTAGGTTTATAATGAACTCACCGAGCTTGGCATTCTTCTCTTATACGCCGTTTTGAAAGGTACGTTGATTAAATTGCTAACTACATAACTCTCACTCACACACTCGCTCACTCACTCACTCACTCACTCACTCACTCACTCACTCACTCACTCACTCACTCACTCACTCACTCACTCACTCACTCACTCACTCACTCACTCACTCACTCACTCACTCACTCACTCACTCACTCACTCACTCACTCACTCACTCACTCACTCACTCACTTACTCACTCACTCACTCACTCACTCACTCGACTGCAGCTCCCGTCCGTGACATGCTGGAGATCTCCGACTTCTACTCCAAGGTCTCCAAGGTGAATCTGTTCCCGACGGTGCATGACGCGGTTACCTACGGTCTCTTCAAGGTCGAGCAGGACAGGTTCGTGCAGAGCATACTTAATTGATTACGAGATTGAATTTGAACGCGCGCCATTTTACTAACGTATGTGCCCTTCTGAATGAGGAAGCTATAGTATTTTCTTCTCTTGTTAGTTGTTTTTGGTATTTTTCTTTTTTGTGGTTCGGTGTCGCTTATCTACTTCCATGGTAGTTTCTTCACTCCCCAATACACGTTTCGTGCATAGTGTTTTCTGAGTCTCTAGATGGTGTTTCGGCTATAATTGACGCTCGTTTTTAAAGCCAATCAAGGCTTTCTATTAAAAACTATATCTTTTGACTTAATTATCACTTTTTCAGGTTGTTCCACCAAGCTCATCAGAACGCCGTGAATAATTCCAATAATGCCAACGCCAACAAACAAGTGTAACAACGGGACCTGCAATATTCTCGATACAGTACATTTTACCGGACGACGCGACATGATTTATCCATTTTACAGTACAGGAAATGATTTCGTATCACTATGTGATAAACCTTACATTTGGTTGATTGTTGGTTCTGATTTCTGTGGGTTCTTCAACCGACTTTGTATCATTATTACAGTCTCTCCTCATCGATACTAACTGTACCTTATATTCCAACTCATTTCGTAACCACCATTAGTTAAAGCCCGTATGTTGTTTCTGCAAGCAATAATATTGCTTCAAACAATCAGTGTTAACACGCATATCAATCATCATCGCCCCATGTTTACTGTGTTAAACTATGTATGGTGTGAAATAAGTTGAGTTAAGGCTAGTGATGTTTCATTGTCAGATGTTTGGGGCAATATTTTTGTTTGTAGAAACAACATGGGCTTTTACTGATGGATTTTTATAAATTCTTAGATTATATTGTCGCTGATTCATTTCGTTTTCTTCTCTATTGTACATGTTGTAGCTTAGTTTTTAGGTTTGATTACTTTTCTGTTGTAGGTTAGCTCACCGGGTCAAACCTCTTGATCTTGTATTGTTTTCTCTGCATAATTTGTGCGTTTTATCGATTCTCTGTTCCTTAATCATGCATAGTATTTCACTAAACTGTGTGTTAATTTTTCATTAGAGAAACTCTTGGTACATAATTGACGATTCGATTCACTTACATCGATGCTATTATAGCTTTCTGTATTGATTATAATTTTCGATTTTTACCGTATGACTTTTTCGTAAATATTGTAGTTTTGATAATATAGTGATTAGAAATGTATAATAATATAAATCAACTTATAATCAAAAAAAAATTTAGTTTTAATTTCAATCTATAATTGTTGGCTTATAAAATACTTTTCTTGTTCACCATTTTATGAGGTTCTTGGACCAAACATTATTCACTCATACTATCTCATGGTGCTACAATGTATCATATTCATCATTGACCAGTTTTTTATTCATCATGTTCCTCTTGTATTCACTCTATTGTTTAATCGAGGCTTCGTAATACGATAACAACTTATTGACATCATTAAAATTCATTGATAAATAATCACCGACTGATCGAGCTATTATAATAACTATGTAATATCATTTATAGCTGTGATGAATCAACTGTGTATATATCCGTAAAAATTATACGTAATTGTATATTACGGTTGTGATATATGGCAGTAATAAACGACGTAAACATCTCAGGAACGAAATCTCGGCAAAAATTTTATAATCAGTTCAATGACAAAATTAGAGTTAGTTATACACTACTGTGTGATTTTCGGTTCGGTAATGATAATGATACAGGGTGGTCCAAAAAAATGACAACACTTTGAAACTGAATAACTCTCGGCACAGAGATCAAATTTGATTGAAAGTTTCAGGTATTATCATCAACATACTAACTTAGAAAAATATATAAAATCAAAGTGATCGGACAATCACAGCGGCCACCACGCATTAATGTTTGCAAAAATGCGTGTGGGTCAAAAACCGAGCGATTCATACATGAGCATTTAGGACATGGTTTACCCGTGACTTGTGAAACAATAAACTCAGTTATTTTAGCCTGTAATCAATCAGAAGTCTTTTTTACTCATTCTGAAGCATTTTTAGTTCAAATTTTTCAGATTTTGGTTTTCATTCAATAAAATTTTGTTTCAGAGGTGAAAACTGCGTGTATCTTCTTCTGAAATTGAAAAAAAGCTTAGTTAGCTAATTTGTAACGAAAAAATGAAAACCAATTGAACAAAATGCTTAAAAATCAACGATAAAAGTTCATTAAACGTGGAGTTTTTACCAATGGCTAGAAAAAGCTGATGTTTCATTTTTTATGTGCATATCATCCCTTGAATATGCATGCAAGATTAGGCGGTTTTTGACCCATGCGCATTTCAGCAAACATTAATGCGTGGTAGCCGCTGTGATTGTCCGATCGACTTGGCTTTGAATATTTTTCTAAGTTAGTATGTTGATGATAATACCTGAAACTTTCAATCAAATCTGATCTCTGTGCCGAGAGTTATTCAGCTTCAAAGTGTTGTCGTTTTTTTTGGACCACCCTGTAGTTACACTCAGGACCTCTTAATACATTCTCCTCAGATGTTTTTCAACCTAGATAGCTCTAATCTATATCATATGACATCAGAAGTATGCACTTTCTAACTTAGGGTAGCGAGCAACCTAACTGACTTTGCCTAACCAACCGCAACTTTCATACTCTCTTTTCTTACCAGCACTGACCTCAACTAACCCCCTAACTCGGCCAACACTGATTCAGTCATCATGTCCCCGTCCCGATCCCAATCCACCACCACCTCCAGCTCCACTGATTCTGATCAAGCAGTCACATTCACTGATACTTTTACACCTACCGTAACCCAAAACAATTCTACCGTAAACCAATACAAACCTACCGTAACCCATAGACTATGGGAACCCATCGTAACCCCAAAGATGTCCACCAGATTTCATAACAAAACTACCGTAAACCAGGGTTATCCCATGCATGGTATGCATGGTATGATCAAGACTCAGAAGAAGATCGAAGCCGCGGAGGGAAAGGTGTGTATAACATTATTAAATGATGAGGCGGCTAAATTTGAAAGCCCGCTAATTTTTCTTAGTAAAACTTTTCTCATGCGTTCGCAGAGAATTGCAATGAGACAGTGCGATACACTTTAGCGATGTCTGCGCAATATTCTTGCAAAAAATTTGAATATTCTAGAGAAAATAAGGTTCACATTTATGTAATTTCAGTCTCATAACCAACCGAGAAACCTATACATATTTAACCGTATAGCTTTTGATCATTAAGACTTCATGTTTCATTCGCAAGTTCTTGTCCATTCCATCTCTCTTGAGAAACACACATAAAAGAGTATTTTTTTCTCAATACGCACCACGAAGATTAATGTATAAATACAATTAATAACTATAATCATGTATAATTATAAAATGTGGAATTAAATTTATAAATACATACATATATCAGTCATATCGTCCACTGCATCATGATCACTCAACTCTGCCACAGTCATTTCCACACGAAGCATCCAGCCACCATGCACGACAAATCCGACAACCTCAACCGACTCTCAAGGAACTGCGTGCCAACTTGGATATGGAGATGAAACTCAAGGTTAAAACTGTATTCACGTTTTAAAATTTCTTAGAACCAAATTCTCAAGTAAAGACGATTTCGAGATTCTAGTGAAAATCACACACACTATTTCGCTCAGACCGTGAAACATCAACTTCATTTTTGTTTCACACGTGCTAGATGCACGTACTGTACTAGCTTGTGGCCCAACATCTGAGTTAAGCGTAAAAGATTTATTTTTACGGGCTATGATGTTTTTTATTAATTGGAATTGGTATATTATCTTTGTATGCTCATATTTACATATTTTTTTTTACAAAATTAGCGTTTATTTCAGCCAACAAGTTTTCAACCTAATGGTTCATGGTCTGACTCTTTTTGTGTGTCAAATTTCACTAGATTCCCGAAAGGGTCTTTAAGGACTTTTCTGTCCCATGTTTTGGATTTTCTTATCATCAATTACGAGGTCTATACCATGATTCCGATGGTTTCAGACATCGGCCGTCGACACTCTTCACCACCTGATCATGATGGCTTCACCCACCGAGTTCTGGGCACGAAAACTCCAAAAGACCAAATCCCAGATGTACACCACTCAGTCGGAACAAACGTAAATTGGATTTAACTGCTTTCGTAAACAAACTTTTTCCATTACCACCGGGATTTCTTCAATACCGAAGCCATCAAGACACGCGGATTACCAAATCAGAATGGTGTTTTTGTTGTTGCCTGAGTGGTTGAATAAACAGACGGGCAATGGCAGGAACCCCGAAGCAGAGCGTCAGAATTTGTGTCATGATGAGTCAGATTTCAAACTTAGGGCCACCAGTTTCATATGCTGGCGTCTTACGCACTAGACAAGACAGACAACAGTAGTCGGCATTCATAAACTTTTTTGCCTTTCATTGTTTGTATGGTAACATCCGTCAAAACTACGGATTCTTTCGAGAAATGAAGCATGATTCATAAAATCAACTACCGTTGAATCATCTGCCAATTCAACGTAAATTAGCACGTTGGCAACGTTTTTGTTTCAGTTATCGAGTGGGTCTGGAACAACTACAACTGTATACGGAAGAACGGTTCGAATCACTCACTCACTCACTCACTCACTCACTCACTCACTCACTCACTCACTCACTCACTCACTCACTCACTCACTCACCAAACGCAGAGAGAAAGTGCACTCGCCCAGTCAGCAGATTCGACAGCAGCTGCAGAACGACCATCAAATCTGCAGTCTCTCGGAGACAAAACTGCAGATTCTGCAGCAGGAAAAGGCCACTTTACAGGTACAACAGCAAAAAACTGTGACGCGCAAAGTGTTGCTGCGGCAAATATAGCCTATCCAAAGTTTATTATTATGCAAGAGAGAAATTGGCGCGAAATTTGAATTCGAACCAGGTGTTTTCTGCTCGCAGGCGCAAGTCATTCAACTGGACAACCAGCTGTCGGCCATACAGAACGCCTACAGACGCAGAAAACTGCAGTGCCATCCGCAGATATATCATCCGGATTCGCAGATGCCGAGTCAGATCCATGACATGCAGATACAGGATGCAACTTCAATGACATTATCACTTGATTAGAAGACTGCTTTTTAAAAACCTGCGCCTCTTTATTCATAAAGTGAGTGACTGAATTTGAAAACACACTCTCGGTGATCTTCAAGACTATACTCTGTGATTTATGATGCTTAGCAGACAGTTAATGATAAAAACAATAAAGAAAATAAAAGAAACGTTCATATGTTGTTGAAAGGAAATGTGAAATGATGTTTGAATAAATTTCATCAATATCAAAACCCCAGATGAAATACTGTATGACCACAGTCAAGATTCTGGTTCTGCCCCAAGCACACAAACACCTGACATTCCAATAACTGGATCCGGCTAGCGGACGAGAAGAGGAGGGCAAAGTGGAATTCCCCCTTTTCTGACGAGCTTAAAAAGTGTTATTTGTTCTCTAAGGTGTAGATAAAATGGTTTCATAACTGCCAGTCCCCCTCTTTGACGAAATTCCCCTCCCTTTGGGATTGGCTGGTCCGCCAGTTACTGGATCCGAAACAGCCCAGATCAGTAAGTGTATCATGGTATTACACTGTCGGACGGGTGAATTCACCAGAGGGGGAATTTTTTCAAAGAGGGGGGTTTGGCAGTTTGTAGGCCATTTTACCAATTTCTTCATGAACAAATTATACTTCTAGAAACCTTCAAACAGGAGGGGATTCCACTTTTCCTCCCCTTCTCGTCCGCTAGTTTGGTATTATAATGGTAGCAAAATGTCAGATCATGGAGATTTCATGAATCGCACCGTTTGGTCCGTAAATAGCGGGTTTTTATGTTCATATAATGTATCGATACTTAGATAATTGGGATTCCTTTGAGCTTAACATATAAATCACGAATGTTTTTGAGGGCCTCCAAACATAGGGAATTCCCCCCGATGCCTATCCGCCATTGTAGATACCTGATGTAATAGTTTTTTGAATGTCAGATAGAGTCGGTTTCATGAATACTGCAGAAATAAAACTGGTTTACCATTCGGTAAGAGAAGGAGACAAACCAGGAAACACCCAGGAAACCTACCGAAAGTGTGGAAAACTCCCGATTTCAGGTAATATCACACAAATATGTATGTTAAATAAACATGTTAATAAAAACTGTTTAAAAAAGGGGGAAATTCCATGAATGCTTACATTCTTGTCTGCTAAAGCTCGGTCAAACACTGGCGGACGAGCTAAATTCCCAAAGGGAGGGGAATTTCCTGAAAGAGGGGGGAATTGCCAGTTTTCAAACCGTTTACCTACACCTGGAGGAACGAACTCGACTTTTTAAAAACTTCAAAGAGGGGGGAATTCCCCTTTTCCCACCCCTTCTCGTCCGCCAAAGTATCTTGTTATCAAAAACTATTTTCATGGACCCTCGTAAACTGTAACCTGTTTTTTTTAGATTTGATAGCGGGCTCAAACACTAACGGACGAGAAGGGGTGGGAAAAGTGGAATTCCCCCTCTTTGGCGTTTTCAAAAAGTAGAATTTGTTCCCTGAGGTGTAGGTAAAATGGCCTCAAAACTAATAATTCCCCTCCCTTTGGAGGATTATCTCGTCCGCCAGTGGGCTCAAACCACATTTGAATTCAAGTGTCATGCCTGAAGTTTTCTGAGTAGCAAGAAACCCTGGATAGGCTATACTTGATTCAATGGCCATGGTTTGTTGAATCAGCGGTAGAGCTGACGGTCAGCGAATCCATTTGGATGGCAAAGACCAGCTGTCGGCCTTCAGATTCCATTCAGTCAGGTACAGGGTGTGGTGATATAACGCTGTAGGTTGTCATTTAGATACTTCAATTGAGTACCGTCGTATATGATAACGAAAAAATAAATCAAGTATAAACTACATGTTGAATAAATTGAATTTAATAAATACATTTATATAATGTACCATAATACCTTATTACTCAATACTGTGCTTTATATTTATTATTGAGTTTATATTGTAACTTTATACATCGTTGAGTAGCAGTCATATAAACTTCTCGGTGAAGTACCGTTCATCTGAAGTCAAACCAAAAGCTGTGGTCAATGTTTTTGGTTGCGGTTTCATCTCGGGATATTCCTTCAAGCATGAAAAAATAGATATAATTTCAATTATTCAGACTTTGACCGAAACTAGGACATCAGCGTGATACATGCTTTCACTAGCGGACGAGAAGGGGAGGGAAAAGTGGAATTCCCCCCTCTTTGGCGATTTCAAAAAGTAGAGTTTGTTCCTTAAGGTGTAGGTAGCTGATAGCTGCCCATTCCCCCCTCTTTGGTAAAATTCCCCTCCCTTTGGAGGATTGACTCATCCGCCACTGCATGCTTTCATGACCATCCGCACATAGAACATAGTGTTTGTTGGGCCTTGACGTTTTGTAAAAGACCGTTATAATATCGTGTATTCAAAGATCACCCTGTGTATCGTATTGCCCGAAATCGCCCCATCTAGCCGGTCTATTCTATATTAGTACAGTGATTGAATTGCCATTCTTGCAGAATGTACTGTACCGAACGACATATGGCGTTTACCTGTATATGAATTTGCCCTGATACAAGCCCAGTCAACTAACGTCAAATATTCCGATTATAGGTAATTTTACATGAAACTCTACCATAGATCATTTCATTTTAAGCAACTTTTTAAAAGTTGTTTATCATGAAAGTTAAATTTTATTTGTTTGAAGATTTTTTCATTAATTTTAAGTTCAGTGCCATTGGGTTGTCATTGCCATTCTAGCTGAATATACTGTACCGAACGACATATGGCGTTTACCTGTAAACTGAAGCGCACGAATTTCGCCCTGATACAGTCATCTAAAGTCAGATATTCCGAGTATAGGTAATTTACATGAAACTCTACACTACTACAGATCGATTTATTCTATGCAACTTTTCAAGCTGTTTATCATGGAAGTTTAACCTTTCTTTTTTTTCGGAGATTCACAGTTTTTTAGTTTCATATCAGTACAGTGATTGGATTGCCATTCTGAATATACTGTACCGAACGACATATGGCGTTTACCTGTAAACTGAAGTACACGAATTTCGTCCTGATACAGTCAACTAACGTCAGGTTTCGTTGTAGAAGAAATCTGCTCGGAGTTCACGTCACTAGCGGACGAGAAGGGTGGGAAAAGTGGTATTCCCCTCTTTGGTGATTTCGAAAATTCGTTACCTAAGGCGGAGATAAAATGACGTTAAACCAGCCAATTTCCCCCTTTTTGACGAAATTCCCCTCCCTTTGATTGGTTTGTCCACCAGTGGTTAACGTTAAAATAATCTGGATTAGATTTTTGTGAAGAAGTACAAAAAAATCTGGGTCTTCAAAAGACTCTCAGTCTGCAAAAACTTATCGACGATACCCAGCGTATAGGACGTTTTATATAAAAACTAACTACGGATCATTTCAAGCCACTTTTTAGGTTGTTTATCAGTAAAAGTCTCCAGATTCCGATTGTTTTATCATTTCAACAATTTTTTATAATTTTTTTTATATATATTATGATTGAGATTGCAATGTATGTGCATTTATGATTGCTTCTTTTTCAAGTTTTCCATTTCATCATAATCTTCCAACGTTTCGCAACAATTCACCAAGAAAAAATGTTGAAAGGTAAAAATCAGCAGACACAAACATGCAAAACATCGTTCCGGCTCTTTGGAATACATGCTCATGATCAGCTAAACAGTCAGACCTGCTGTTTTACACCATTGCATAATACAGTACATGCCCATGAAACTTTGCCAGCCTTTCTGAACAACCCAACTATGTAATTACAGAAAGAATAGAATGTCATAAAGAAAGGAGGATTCTGAATTTGCAGAATTAATTATAATGGGCAACAAGTAAAACATCGTTCTGGTTTTTTTTTGAATACATGCACAGGTTCATGTACATATTAAGGATCGGTTAAACAGTCAGACCGGCTGTTTTCCAGCATCTGCACCGTACGATTTGTACAGTACATTCTTGTGGAACTTTGCCAGACTATCTGAAAAACCCAACTAATTACGGAAAGATTAGAATGTCATTGAGAAAGAAGGTTTCTTAGTTTGCAGAATCATTTCTAATGGGCAACATGTAAAACATCGTTCTGGTTTTTGGAATACATGCACAGGTTCATGTACATATTCATGATCAGCCAAACAGTCAGACCGGCTGTTTTCCACTATTGAATCGTACAGTACATGCCCATGAAACTTTGCCAGCTTTGCTGAAACACCCAGCTTAGGATTCTTAGAATTGTTTCCGACGCGTAACATGGAAAACATCTTCCTGTTCTTTGGAAAACATGCACAGGTTCATGTACTTGATCATGATCAGCCAAACAGTCAGACCAGCTGCTTTCGAGCATCGTAGCACAACAGTACATGCACATTAGTACGAATATAGCAGAATATACGTACCTGAATAATCCACATTGAATAAATGTAAAATTGTTTCAAAATATGCTAAATTATTTAGTTTTTCCGTCTATTCTAAACAAGTCATATATTTGATGATTATTTTCTATAATGCGGAAAATAACTGCATACAAAAAGCCATCTTCATTCGAAATACGCTATTCAGTAATAAAAAACATTTCTTATATAATGGTGCACCAAGAACTGTTTTTGCTTTTAGTAACTAATCTTCTCGATAACATATTTGATAATTGTTTCAGATTACTTTGAAATTTACACTATTTTTCCAGATTACCAATTGTTTCCGTTAATAACCTCAGTGACCTCATCATCATGGATTTCATGAAGAAACAAGCGGACCGCTTGAAACAGGGCATCTCCGAAACGCTGCTCGATGGTGCACGCACCGAGTTCGAACCAGAATTTCAGGTTGCAAACCCGAAAATTACTTCTAAATAAGATCAACATTCACTTGATAAGTTCACCGCATGTTTAACATTCACTTGATAAGTTCACCGCATGAAAATTACAAACTACTTTTCGGGTTTTATTGTAGTCATTCCGTGACCGTGAATAGGACTAGTCTCAAACATCATTGTATTGACAAAATATGTACCATGATGTGACAGAGATTTATGGCAGACTTCGAACCGTGATTTGATGACGATGTATCATGAAACAGTAAGCAGCAGGCTAGGATAGTGCCTTTGGTATATCGTCCCAAAGCCACCAACCTGACC
Organism: Daptonema setosum; assembly: GCA_964036265.1. Lineage (NCBI taxonomy): Eukaryota > Metazoa > Nematoda > Chromadorea > Monhysterida > Xyalidae > Daptonema > Daptonema setosum. The sequence continues at coordinate 5,339,087 of OZ038445.1, forward strand.
CGATGCCGACCGAATTCAGTACCATCGGGTTACGGTAACATGTACCCCGATTCACTTTCATCCAGATTACGGTAGTCGGACGTACCTCGTAACTCACGATCGGTCAGCGTCAGGTACGACTTCGAAGAAGTCCAGATACCGTGACACTTGACCATGATCATGAAGTCAAAAGCGTCGTCGAAACTTTTCCAATCGTAGTAGCGTAACAAAGTACCACCGTAACAAAGCACTAGCGTAACAAAGTACCACCGTAACAAAGCACTAGCGTAACAAAGTACCACCGTAACAAAGCACTAGCGTAACAAAGTACGTTAGCGTAACAGAGGTCCAGCGTAACAATCGTCGTCGCAATTATATACCAGCAGTTGGGCAAATCTATGCCAAACCGGGGAAATGTAAACAATGAATGAGTGAGTTGGACTGGTCACATACCGGGCCTTATATAGAAGCATACGTACTCAGCAGGTGAGTTAATCTCATGATAGTGGCGGATGATGGGGAACATGGTTTTTCAAAAGAATAAAAAAATTACTTGCCGCCTGGAAAAGCAGAATTTGGGAAATGGACAGTTTTCTGATATTGGGGGAATTTTCCCTCCCTCGTAAGAGAAGTAGTTGATTCGTCCAACTTTGATTATTGACCAACGTACTACTTACTATTGGTTCCCAAACGTCAGCTGAATCAGCCATTGTTAGCACCGATTATTATTAGCAAGTCAAATTAGTTAGTACGTCCGACTATCGTAAAACTATCAAAACTTTCGATAAACTTTAATTCAGAAAACAATATTCATTCAACATTAAGTTTTTCAAAAATTTACGATTTTCCCTAGCTTGCTTTTTTTGCTATCCGCCTGTCGATTTCTTAGACGTCAACCAAACGTGCAGACAAGAAGACCCGCCGCGGGGCAATAGGGATTATACGCAGTTGCATGGGCATAACATAACGTAACATAACGCGTACGCCCGCCGGGTGTAACATGACAATCAATATTGAATAGGGTGTAACGTAACTTGAGAGATTAGTGATGTGTAACATTGTTACGGATGAGAGGAGTTATTGTTTTTTATGGCTACATAATTATGCACAAATGAGGAAGATCTGGTTCTCATGTGATTGAGGGATATTTGGGGATCGAATAACTCTGTGACCAGATCACCGGGATTTAACTCTATAAAATTATAAGTGGTGTAATACATTACCAAGTATTGTAATTAGGAAGTCACTAGTTCACTCACTCATTCACTCACTCACTCACTCACTCACTCACTCACTCACTCACTCACTCACTCACTCACTCACTCACTCACTCACTCACTCACTCACTCACTCACTCACTCACTCACTCACTCACTCACTCACTCACTCACACTCACTCACTCATATGAATATCTCTGGTCTATTTCGAGGCCCTACTGAACAAAGCTGACGATGTAAAGATCTACACGGAAAAACTGCTGGCCTCGATCGAGACCATTGCACAGCCGGATCCGGCCGCCCGCCTGCTGCCCGGATTCACGCAGGAAGGTGAGCAGAAAAAATTCTAAGCCTAAGTCTAATCTCAAGTCTGAGCCTAAGCCTAAACCTAAGCCCACTGGCGGACGAGACAAACCTCCAAAGGGAGGGGAATTTTTCCAAAGAGGGGGAATTGGCAGAAATTA
>OZ038445.1:5345747-5400747 GCA_964036265.1 Daptonema setosum
ATCGAAATGAAAATTTACCCAAACCACCAGCAACAACTCGGTACTAACTTTTATTATACCGAACACCGAAAGAGATAAAATCAGTTGCAAACGCTTCCAGAGAAGATTCCAGAGAAGATGAGATAATTTTACGGTTAAACTTATTAAATAAACTACGCATTGTGCTCACAGTAAAAGCGACACGGAGAGAAGAAAGAGAGAAGATGTAAAACGACACTGGAACGAAAATACACGCGAGTACGATAAAATAGGAAACCTATATAATACGGGGGAGATACACGTAATTTGGGTTTACATTATTATAGAGCATCTAGGAATTGGTGACTACCAGTAGACGGGCGACTAATTCAAAATGAGCATATTTGCAATCAAAAACAATAAAACTAGACAAATAGTAAGATCCGAGACAATCAAGAGAAACACGTATCGCAATTGCACATAACGCAGTGCGGGCATACAATTGTGGTGTGTAGAAAATCATATATAAGGTGATATACTATAGAACATTTATGTTATGTGTGACATATGGACATGTCCGACCAATCGTGACATGAACCATTGACACGCCCCACAAATTCGACGAGAGCGCGTCGAACACGTATTTAGACCACCGATAACAGGCTTTATTACTACCAAATAAGCTGTTGTATACCTCGTGTATCATTTGCTTATGCATTGTTTTTCAATTTAAATATCACTTAAAAAATCTAAATGCAAACCTCACGACACATGGGGTACATATTGACGACTTACAAACACAACATCAAAGTGAACGAAAACACACGGCATCTACAAGAAATCATGGTTAAATCGCATGATTTACTTCTTCGAGTCCATGTGCACGATCAGGTCGATGACACGGTGCGAGTAGCCGTACTCGTTGTCGTACCTGAAACATCATGTTGGTATTGCATTGAAACATTATGCTGGCATTGAACAGAAATCTTGAACAGTCATTCACGCTTAAATGTAAGAGTTTCAGATACTAGATTGGATATGTTTCCTATATTCTGAGGGGCTCTTGCCGCTTACCTTCATAACTCATGAAGAAATGCAAGGAAACTTTCGAGAATTGAATTATGAAAAGTTGCGGATAAATTCTTAAAAATGGACTTGAAATTAATCACTAACCAGGAGACCAATTTGACGAAGTGGGGGTTGAGGGCCATGCCGGCGCCGGCGTCGAAGATGGACGACAGCTCGGACGACTGGAAGTCGGTTGACACAACCTGCACACAAATAAAAAACGGTTAATTCTAATTATTCTAAAATAAACGAAAAACATAAAATAACAAATATTTACCTCCCGACTTTAATTTAGAAAGCTTGACTCAATTTGAAGAAACATACGTGAGGGAGAAGCTGTTTGGGATCTGTTCTGTTTAAACCAGGATACGGCTCGCCTTCCCAGCTCCGAACTCGAGCACGATTATCAGTGGTAATCGTATATGTGCGTACCACTAGCCGACGAGAAGGGGTGGGAAAAGGGGATTCCCCCTCTTTGGCAGTTTTAAAAAGTGGAATTTGTTCCATCATAAGGTGTAGGTAAAATGGCCTATTTTCAGCCGATTCCCCTCTTTGACGAAATTCCCTCTCTTCGGAGGATTGGCTTGTCCGCCAGTGGTACGTACCGTTATATCTTGTATACAGAAGTAATCGATTAACCTGGTCTTCGGTGTATCCGAGGAATCCCTTGAGCTCACCCTCGGCGGCGGCCTTGACGGCAGCCTTGATGGCATCGTAGGGAGCCGGCTTCTCCAGACGCACGGTCAGATCAACGACCGACACATCGGGGGTTGGCACACGGAAAGCCATACCGGTCAGCTTGCTGAAAATTATTTTTCAACCTTGGTAAACCATCTCGGAATACATGATAAAACTTCAATTGCTGTTCATGATAAACCTATTCATTCAACTAAATTCATCATATTAATTGAACCATATTAATATTCACTGGAATTACAGTCATAACCTGAAAATAAAATGATAACGAAACTAAATTTGCGAATAATTTTATGACAGTGGCTATCGCATGTGCATATCAAATACACTATCTTCTCTAATTGAGGTTGGATTTCCAATAAAATAAACCCAACCACCAACCCATTAAGAGCGGGTATGACTTTGCCGACGGCCTTGGCGGCACCGGTCGAGGCGGGGATGATGTTCTGAAAATAAGGTTACAATAAACAAATCCAAAATTTAGTAATAATTTTAATAATCCATCTGATAATCGTTTCAATTCAACTTTGCCAACTTAGAAACATTTACAATTTGCACACCACGGGGGGAGGGGTACAGGACTTAAATTTGAATTCACAACTGTTGCAATGTTCGAGGATGGAAGCCAGTATGATGGAATAACTGACCACCGAAGGCAACAATTGCGATCAGCGTTCGTCTACTCCCCGTAGCATATCCTGCAGTCGTCAATGGGGTGGACGACTGGAGGCCAAGATAGGGGAGATTTAAAAACGTATAGTTCGCTTTCAGATTGAAAAAATTGCTATCATTCTTGAAGAAAATGTAGAATATCACACGAACTGAACTAAGATGAAACCCAGTATCCACTTTCCAAACCCCGATTCCCAACTACAATCTTGGTAACAAACAGAAACGATATTTCCAAAACCAATTGCGATTAGCACTGACTTTCACAAAAGATTGAAATTCATTTTGTGACGTTTGGATACATAACTGTAAAACTACAAACCTGGAAAGCACCACGGCCATCGCGCCATTGTTTGCCCGAGGGACCGTCAACGGTCTTCTGGGTGGCGGTGACGGCGTGGACGGTGGTCATCAGACCCTCTATGATGGTGAAGTTGTCGTGGATGACCTTGGCCAGGGGAGCCAGGCAGTTGGTCGTGCATGAAGCGTTGCTAAATATAGTCTGGTGAGAGTTTCTCGTTCCTCTAAGAACTCTTACCGTAATCCTTCTAGCTCACGTTCAAAATTTTTTGGCTGGTCATATTACTTGTAGGTTGTAGACAACATAACAATAAACACGTATAACTTCAACTTGCATGGAGCAGAATCTAGCATGTTGGCCCTGTTCCGAATCCATCACTTATAGCTGATCGATCAACTGTCTACGATGATAGAAAGCATTTTTTACAGTTTTCATCTTATATCTCGTCAAAGACGCAAGTTCACGTTTTGTTCCGTTTTATTTAATACGTAAATATTTATTTGTTTTCCAATTTAATATGTTTGGCTAAGCATCCGAACCTGACAATGTGGTGCTTGGCGGGGTCGTAGTCTTTGTGGTTGACGCCCATGACGAACATCTGGGCATCGGCCGACGGGGCCGAGATGACCACCTTCTTGGCACCACCGTTGATGTGGGCCTGAAAATTATAGTAAAAAAATAGGCCCAAAATGAAGTGAAAATAATATAGAGCTCAGGTTTTTCGTTTTAATAACCAAAACCCAAATTTTTCGTTCACATAATCAAAGTATTTCTTGCTCTTTCAATGCTTTCATAACCAAAATGCACTATGTTTAGGAACTTTGTGACGTTCCCAAAAACTCCATTTAAATATCGTCTTCTATTACTGAGTTTCGAAGCCTTTCGGAATGTCATGAAAAGTTTGAACTTTCAGGCAGTTGGGCTTTGAAGGCACCCTTCTATTATAAATATATATTCTAAAGCAGATATGGCTAGGAAATTTCGTACCTGGGCCTTCTCCAGGGTGGTGAACACACCGGTGGACTCAACGACGTAGTCAGCTCCGGCATCTCCCCACTTGATGTTCTCGGGCTTCATCCTGCACAAACATAATTTGGTACCGTAAAATTAACTCGGATGTAATAAATAATTAATTAACTCTTAAAGATATTTTCAATGAACCTTGTTTGCTTAAAAACATTTACTTAACTTATCACGATTCCTACGACAACCAAACGAGAAATTTAAAATCGACTGACCAACTAGTTAGTACTAAACAGAACATGAATGAATGAAAAAGCTTTGAATATTTTTTCTTAAACTGTACTAACAGAATATAAATCTCTTTAATAATTTTCCTCAAACTGTACAAATAAAAATTTCCTTATTAACTCACTCATTGAAGACGGTGATGGTGTGCGACTTCTTGCCAGTGCCGGTGACGACGAGCTTGCCGTTCTCGATCTTGACGGTGCCCTTGAAGCGGCCGTGGGTCGAGTCGTAGTTGAACATGTACACCTGCAAAGAGGGTTAGTTAATAAAAAAAGGTTGAGCTCGTTTTCGTATGTAGTAGTAGTGTATCTATGACTGGCTCACAGTAGAATATACAGTAAGGTGTGAAACATACAGTATGTACGTAAAGTAGTATACACTAAGTACGTAGATAAAACTTTGTTTGATATTTTGAATAGTTGATTGTGGGTTGAGTTATTTCACTCTCATGACTTGGAATTTCCATTATGGCGACGAATCTGGATCTGAATAAAACGTGATCAAACGACGAAACGTACCATGTAGTCCAACTGGATGAAGGGATCGTTGACGGCGACCACCTCGCAAGCATCCTTGTCGATGGCGGCGCGCAGCACAAGACGACCGATACGGCCGAATCTGCAAAATTATCATGTTTTTCAGTTAAATATTTATTGTTTTTCTCAAGATTAAGTGCTTAAAAACGTATTTTTATGTTCTTTTTCTTTATAGAATACAGCACTCGAAAGTTTAGCATTTAATCAGGTCTGACCACGACACGACTGCCAGTCCTTTAATCTAGTCCCATAAAACATGATACTAAGCCCAATTTTTTTATTTTAGGTACCATTCCCGGTTTGTGCTCGGGGTTACCTTATCTCCATCCACTAGCGGACGAGAAGGGGAGGGAAAAGTGGAATTCCCCCTCTTTGGCGGTTTCTAAAAGCAGAGTTTGTTCCCTAAGATGTAGGTAAAACAGCCTCAAAACTGCCGATTCCCCCTTCTTTGGAGAAATTCCCCTCCCTTTGAAGGATTAGCTCGTCCGCCAGTGTCTCCATCCAAGTTGTTTATTATGAAAACTCCTTATCTACTAAACCCCATCAGTGCAGTGCATCACAATATTTACTTTCACACTGCCTTGTCATGTGTTGAGCAACTTCCCGTCACGTGTCCATCTGGTTTTTTTAAGTACAACAGAAAACGTACGTATACACGTTCATAAGCTATTGATTGTGCCAGTGTGCCATACAAAGGTCTTTCATTCGTTCTCCCACTCAGCACACCATGCCACTTGCCATGGTCAGGCCTATACCATGAGAATTACTGTATAGCCCACCACATGTCCCAACAGATGACTGTGAGCCTACGTGAAGGAAACTTACGGCAAAAAATGTTATTATTGGCTTTCTCAATCTCAGCCAGAACAGGACACTTTGCTTCGTTTCAACAGAAATCGCCTTTTTCAGAAAACATGAGTTTTCGTCACCATCCAATTTCAATGGTTGTCGTTGTCATGGTCATGTCAATAACTCGAATGGAATATCGTTGTTATTCCAGTTCGAAGATTTCATTAACCACGCAGCCTCTTTCGATGACAAACTATTGGGCAAAAAACTTTGATATCATAATCAAATGAAAATGCTATATTAACTCACTATACTATATAAACACCCGAAAACTCACCCGTTGATGCCGACTTTGGGTGCCATATTGATACAAGTGGATTATAGTTGACGGGAATAAAATGAATAGATCACAGACGGAACGTAGACAGTGGCAGCGAATAAATACGTGTTCAACACCTGAAAATAAATCGAATCATTAGAAATGCCAGCCAAAACTGACTACGTGCGTATTACCATAATGTGGTTCGTTGTATGTATACATATACACAGAGAAATGAATAGTGAAAACATGGAAAGGCAGCCGTTTATTAGCGGTTTTACATAGATAATATAATGACAAAACTTTTCATATATGTGTGTTTCAGTCACCTATCAGGCGGAGTCAGTAACCAGGGCGATTCGAAACAAAACACAAGTCATGAATAAAGAATACGTGATGCAATAATATGAAATGGATAACTGAATCATCTGACAAAAGGCAGATGCCAGATGGTAACGCAATAGCTCGACACGTCCAGGCCTGTGCACACAGCCGACTAATACGGAATATTCCAGAACAAAACGCCGATATTATATTCAGTTCCATTATATAGTGAAAACTCTTCCATAAAGGGCAAAGCAGCGACTGTTTATTGCAAAGGCTTCGACATGTATCGAAGCTATCCAACCTTACGGAATGAGAAATACGTGCCGCAATAAAAATCATAAAACTTTCAGAAGCAAAATAACGATGAAACCCGCAAATGCCATATGGAATGAAGAATGATTGACTGCTCCTCCGTTATATTCACCGAAAACAGGCAGCTAAGCAGCTGTCTTTCGGGCTTGAGGCCGTAAAAATATGTCATCAACTAAATGAAACACTGAAGAAAAACACGGGCACACCATCCCGTCGTCCAGAAACAAATGCGCGTATTTTCGAAATACACAGTTGTCCGTGAACGAATGAGTCGTGCCTACCGGACTGCCGGGTTGGGGTTGGTTGTTTTCGTGAACTGAGCAAAGCAGAGCACTGCTGCTATAGCGCGAACCACAAAAAAGCGGACACAACCAGTGTCCCGGTGGGAGAAGCGGAGGGGAATAAGTTTGAAAAATAACATTCTCACATGTTTCACAGAAAATAATTGTTCAGATTTTAGAGAGTGAGAAACTACAACTAACAAACAAATGTACAAGTACCCTGTTCTAGGGAAAATCCCCCTTACTTTGTCAGGACACCCTTATGAGAGAGAAGAGGGGAGAGAGAAAACCGAACGAGCGCATACTGAACTGAGCGCAATGGGGCGGTGAGACAGGCAGGGTCGAGCCATACATACGCTTACATACAACACACTGGCGGACGAGCTAATCCTCCAACGGGAGAAAAAAATTCTCAAAGAAAAGGGATTATCAGGCTTTGGGCCATTTACCCTTAACTCGAGGAACAAGTTTTACTTTCTGAAACTGCCAAAGGGGGAAAACCACCGAGTTTCTCCCTCGTCCGCCAGTAACACAACACTCAACCGGGCTCGAGCTGGTATGAACGCCGCGTACTGCCATAACGCTGCTTATATGTCGCTACACGACCGTACATAGTTGTTCGCATACACTGGATGAGCTCGCGGCCCCAGCACATGTTAACCGGTGGATACCGGACCGACGTTATGGGATTAGACGCTTCACCGATCGACCAATCTGAGTAGAAATGATGGGCTTATTAATGAGTGGAGTTGTAGCATCCAAACACATGGGTCTGTCGAAAAGCACCGATTAAGGGAGAGCTGATGATTGATTTGAGGTCAACACCAGGTGTTGGGGCAAAGCGTCTGCTGTAGAGTTTGTGAGCAAAACAACACAACGCGCACTCACTCGAGGTGCCTGACCTGACCGGAACCGACTGAAAAAATACGTATGTACATACGCGCGTCCGTTTCTCACGTACGCACGCATACAACGAGTGTATAGAGTATGAACTGGTATGGTAAGTAGTGGAACAAAACGGTATCAGTGAAAGATTTTGTTCCCCAAGGTATGAAAGAAATTAACTCAAAACTGCTAAAACCCGCTTTTACCTTTGAAACTCCCTCCGTTAGAAGAATCGGCAGGTCCGCCAGTGGATGACAAACTTCAAATAAGTCTATCAAACCATATTTTAAAACTAGAATACATAACTTACTACAAAATAGTATTCTGTTACCTTCTCCCATCTAGCGTACTGCTTGAATGATTCCGCGAGTCGCGACTGAGAAGGAACAACTGACGGGACCGATGGCAATTGAAACAACAACAGATGCCACGCCATTGGGTTCATCTCCACCTTTGCTTGGTCGTGTATGCGGCTGCTGGTGTGAATAATGAAATGACCACCACGGGCACACCAACAAACAACTGTTGCTGGCACTGGCGGACTAGTTAGTGCTCCCAAGGGAGGGGAATTTTGTCAAAGAGGGGGGAATTGGCAGTTTTCAGGCCATTTTACCTACACTTTAGGGCACAAATTCCTTTTCTGAAACCACCAAAACGGGGAGAAATCCACTTTTCCCACCGCTAGTGTCGGGCACACCAACAAACAACAGTTGCTGGAATATTGAAAAGGTCACGATGACGCCATTGGCGGACGAGCAAGTCTGGTGTAATGAAATTATTCAGAAGAATTTCCTGCTCGAAACGAGAATAAAATTAATTTGGATGTAACATGTAATTCTACTTTACTAACTGTTTGCAAAAAAATTAAACTATCGGACCGGACCGTCTAAAAAGAAATCCAGCCTGGCTCCTCTTCTTATTGACCGCAAGGAAGAAAGACATAGCCGACCAGATGGTTCGGTCGGTCTCGGTCATCCGATCTGTTAACAAAAACAGCAGCTTCCTGTGCTGGGTGACGTGGTTTTAAACCGGTTATAAGTGATAGATACCAGGAAATGATACTCCGTCAAAAAAGGCCAATCCTTTTTAGAAGTATGCAATGCAACAATCTGGAACTGGACTGATTCTATACCCAGCTGATGGAGCAACCACGTAAATTAAATTACGGGGTCTATGTCGGGCGGCCTGCTTGAAAGCTCAGTCGGTTGGAGGTGTTACGCCCATAGTAAATGACCCTAAAACCAGATGTTCTGAATTTCGACAGCTTGTTCAGTGTTTGCTCCGCCGGCCTGCCGTTTTGATTTTACTGAGAACAGAAAGAGCATCCATAGGATCTTGCAAGAAAAGTACAACGAAAAATGAATAACAATAAACGTAGCAACACAAACACGATAACCAAAAATGAGATCAAGCTAGGAATCAAAAGAAGCCGAATTCAGCGAGGTATCGACAAGAAACGAAAATGCCAAACGGCAATAAGTGAGTACATATGATTGGTCTAAAATGGCATCTATAGATAGAAAAGGTGAAAACAAGTAATTTAAGACATATAGTTTAACTGTAAGTAACCTTAAAAGCATTGAGCTTGCAGAGTAATTTGTACTCAACTCAATTGGTCAATCATATCAGGCTGCGATTTTTTTTCTATCAAACTTTTAGAGAATATTGTCACAGTTACTATAAACAAAATATTAGCACGGACAGTTATGGCGTTCCAGGAATTATTATTTTTAGTACATAATAACTGTTGCGTATAAGGCGACCATGAATTCAGTTTGTTCGTGGAAATCAACTAATCAAAGTAATTTGTAACGGTTATCTAGGTATTTTAATGTTTTAAAATTTTCGTACCATACGGAGTTTTAACTGCTTAAAATGGTAAAATGTGCGGATAACACGGTTGGGCGTGCGGTAATGGTGGTTGAAATTTTCATAGTATTACAAGGAAAAATATTATTGTTGTGAAAGGTTGACACAATAAAAAATATATTATCGTTTTTCTATTATGTTAAAAGGAAATCATGCGTAATTTAGCTGCCTAATTAGTATATGTCCAGATATTGTTATAGTCCATGACCAATTACTGCAGAGTAAAATAACACTAAACAAAATTCTGTGTGCCGTTGACCACGAACAAACCTTCAAATTGGCGGAGTTGTAAGAAAACTACAGGAAAAGTTGTTGAAAATTAAAAAAATCCGGGAATTTTTATTCTCATTGTATAGATCTTGTTTCGATGATTTTTTCATGTATTTGTCATGAAAAAAAATCTGCGAAATAATATCTATAAAATGAAAATGAAAATTCGTCGAAAAAAAACTTTTTCCGGTTGTTTTTTTCCACCCCGCCAATTTGAATCGTGGTCAACGGCACACAGAATTTTGTTTAGTGTTATTTTACCTGCAGTAATCAGTAGTGTTATTTTACTATATAATGATATGCTATTGACTTTGTTTGCTAAAGTGTTTGTTCGAGTCCAATCCTAAAATTTGTTTGGTAGTAACTGAGACAATATTCTCTAAAAGTTTGATAGAAAAAAAATCGCAGCCTGATATGATTGACCAATTGAGTTGAGTACAAATTACTCTGCAAGCTCAATGCTTTTAAGGTTACTTACAGTTAAACTATATGTCTTAAATTACTTGTTTTCACCTTTTCTATCTATAGATGCCATTTTAGACCAATCATATGTACTCACTTATTGCCGTTTGGCATTTTCGTTTCTTGTATCCAACTTTTCTATACATAAGTCAATTAATCATCTTTGCTTTTTATAAATAATAAAATTGATCATAAAAATATGTGTTAAAAATGGTTAAGCGTAAAATTAAATTAAAAATTTTCATGAAACGTTTATTGATAATGGGATCACCTACTTATGATCGCCTATGAAACGTAATTGAGTGACTCCAGTTGAGACAATCGATTCTTTCGAACAACATATTTTAAGCAGGAAACATTGCAATGAAATCAAATTTGCATTAACGAGTTCAGGTTTCTACCGAACATGAAAAATTTTCGCGCAATATTCATTGGGAGAAGATAAAAATATCGCGAAAAAGTCAAGTACCCAATGTACCCAACAAAAATCTATACAAATCAGATACATACATTCGTATGTTTGTATAAACACATAAAAATATACATAATGACACAATTCTTAAAGTACATGCTGTTTTACTAAGTGAAGTGCAGGGTGATTTGTGAAAAGTTATTTTATTCTAAATGCAGTAAGTGTGAGTTTCACCAATAAACCTTAACAGTGAGCATTGAAAACAAAAAAAACATGTTAGTTTGTTAGAATTATCGGTAACCCTGTAATTAATTTTGGGACATCAACTACAAATGCTGTAGTAACCGTAAAATAAAATTTTATATCACGTTGTATTGGAATTTCGAGTCACCCTGTAATGAAATTTTCACCAAAGACAATTTCAACCACCTTGTAATGACTTTTGGGTCAACAAGTGTAAGTAAAAAAATCCATATCACTCGTTTTGAAATTTCTATTCACCCTGTATGATGAATTTTCGATCACCCTGTACTGAAATTTTCGATTAAAGATTTTTCGGTAACCCTGTAATGATTTTTGGGACATCAACTACAAATGCTGTAGTAACCGTAAAATGATATTTAATATCACCCTGTATTGGAATTTCGAGTCACCCTGTAATGAAATTTTCGCCAAAGACAGTTTCAACCACCCTGTAATGACTTTTGGGTCAACAATTGTAAGTAAAAGAATCCATATCACTCGTTTTGAAATTTCCATTCATCCTGCCTAATTAATTTTCGGTCACCCTGTAATGAAATTTTGATTAGAGATTTTTCGGTTACCCTGTAATGATTTTCGGAACATCAACTTTAAATACTGTATTGTAAAATGATATTTTCAATTCACCCTGTATTGGAATTTCGAGTCACCCTGTAATGAAATTTTCGCCAAAGACAGTTTCAACCACCCTGTAATGACTTTTGGGTCAACAATTGTATGTAAAAAATCCATATCACTCGTTTTGAAATTTCGATTCACCCTGTATAATGAATTTTCGGTCACCCTGTAATGAAATTTTGAATAAATATTTCTCGGTAAACCTGTAATGATTTTTAGGACATCAACTACAAATGCTGTAGTAACCGTAAAATGAAATTTCATATCACGTTGTATTGGAATTTTGAGTCACCCTGTAATGAAATTTTCGCCGAAGACAATTTCAACCACCCTCTAATGACTTTTGGGTCAACAATTGTAGGTAAAAAAATCCATATCACTCGTTTTGAAATTTCGATTCACCATGCATAATTAATTTTCGGTCACCCTGTAATAAAATTTTGATTAGAGATTTTTCGGTTACCATGTAATGATTTTTGGGACATCAACTACAAATGCTGTAGTAACCGTAAAATGAACTTTAATATCACGTTGTATTGGAATTTCGAGTCACCCTGTTATGAAATTTTCGCCAAAGACAATTTCAACCACCTTGTAATGACTTTTGGGTCAACAAGTGTAAGTAAAAAAAATCCATATCACTCGTTTTGAAATTTCTATTCACCCTGTATGATAAATTTTCAATCACCCTGTACTGAAATTTTTGATTAAAGATTTTTCGGTAACCCTGTAATGATTTTTGGGACATCAACTACAAATGCTGTAGTAACCGTAAAATGATATTTCATATCACCCTGTATTGGAATTTCGAGTCACCCTGTAATGAAATTCTCGCCAAAGACAGTTTCAACCACCCTGTAATGACTTTTGGGTCAACAATTGTAAGTAAAAGAATCCATATCACTCGTTTTGAAATTTCCATTCACCCTGCCTAATTAATGTTCGGTCACCCTGTAATGAAATTTTGATTAGAGATTTTTCGGTTACCCTGTAATGATTTTCGGAACATCAACTTTAAATACTGTATTGTAAAATGATAATTTCAATTCACCCTGTATTGGAATTTCGAGTCACCCTGTAATGAAATTTTCGCCAAAGCAGTTTCAACCACCCTGTAATGACTTTTGGGTCAACAATTGTATGTAAAAAATCCATATCACTCGTTTTGAAATTTCGATTCACCCTGTATAATGAATTTTCGGTCACCCTGTAATGAAATTTTGAATAAATATTTCTCGGTAAACCTGTAATGATTTTTGGGACATCAACTACAAATGCTGTAGTAACCATAAAATGAAATTTCATATCACGTTGTATTGGAATTTTGAGTCACCCTGTAATGAAATTTTTGCCAAAGACAATTTCAACCACCCTCTAATGACTTTTGGGTCAACAATTGTAGGTAAAAAAATCCATATCACTCGTTTTGAAATTTCGATTCACCATGCATAATTAATTTTCGGTCACCCTGTAATAAAATTTTGATTATAGATTTTTCGGTTACCCTGTAATGATTTTTGGGACATCAACTTCAAATGCTGTAGTAACCTTAAAATGAAATTTCATATCAAAATAAATTTTCAATTCACCCTGTATTGGAATTTCGAGTCACCCTGTAATGAAATTTTCGCCAAAGACCGTTTCAACCACCCTGTAATGACTTTTGGGTCAACAATTGTAAGTGGAAAAAATCCTTATCACTCGTTTTTGAAATTTCGATTCACCCTGTATGATGAATTTTCGATCACCCTGTAATGAAATTTTGAAAAGAAGTTTTTACGGTAACCCTGTAATGGTTTTTGGGTCATCAACTACAAATGCTGTTGTAACCGAAAAATATAATTTCCTATCACCCTGTATTGGAATTTTGAGTCCCCTGTATAAAGAATTTTCGGTCACCCTGCAATTAAAGAACCTTAATTAAAGCCTCAATGTGCCACTTAAGTATCCATTATATTGTTTGCGCCTTCGAACGTTAGCTCCATGAAAAACTTTCAGTAACCAGAACGTCAGCTTTACAAAAAAAATCTTCCATTCAGCCTAACCAGATTTAAATGGAATGGTACCAAAATTTGAGCCACAAAATGTGCCATCACATATGTGCCATGATGGCACATCAACATTCAGTATCTCTCTTGCGCCTTGATCCGTTATTTTCGCAAAAAAATCAGCTCGCTACTTTATGAGAGCCTATCAATTTTCAGCACATTCTTTGGACCAAGCGTGTGTGTATACAACAGTGGGTAGTACATTTCCTAACCGGGACGTTTTGAAAACAGTTATGGGTTTTTCGCACTTGGCGAAAAAAACAAAGTTGCTTGCGTTAAGGGCAGGCGTGCACTTGCGCCGGTCCTTGCGCGTGTGCCGTTGATTGAAACAATTAGAAACTTTGGCTACCCCCAGGTTTTAAACTATGGAGAATTCAATGGTGCCAATGAAAAGTTTATAGGATGATTATTTAGGGGTGAAATTCAATTTAAGGGCCCAATCATATATAGTAGTATAGTCCATGACCTATTACTGCAGAGTAAAATACCACTAAACAAAATTCTGTGCGCCGTTGACCAGGAACAAACTTTGGCGGGAATTCAAATTTTTGAAAAACTAATAAAAAAGTTGTTGAATTTTTTTATTTTTTTTCCAGGAATTTTTATTTTCATCGTATAGATCTTGTTTCGCTGATTTTTTTCATGTATTTTTCATTAAAATATGTTGATTTTTGAAAGGTTAAAATAATTTTCAAAGTTTAATAAAATCATTAAAAATAAATTTAACATATCAAAAATCAACGTATTTCCATGAAAAATACATGAAAAAAATCAGCGAAACAAGATCTATACAATGAAAATAAAATCTCATGGAAATAAAATAAAAAAATTTTAACAACTTTTTTGGTAGTTTTTTTCAAAAATTTGAATTCCCGCCAAATTTGTTCGTGGTCAACGGCGCACAGAATTTTGTTTAGTGGTATTTTACTCTGCAGTAATAGGTCACGAACTATAGCTACCGCTACTACTACGATGATCCGTATCGTGGCAAGCAGCAACGTGGAAACGGTTGACTTCGTTCTTCAGTTTCTTCAGCGCAGCTTTCAGCTGGAAACGGCGACAAATGTGGGTGATGATGAAACGAAAGTGGAAACAAGTTGAGGCAACAAAATATAGCATTAAATTATGGAAAAAATACCACTAACATTAAACGATTGTCTTTTTTATTTCCAATAAAAACAAAAAAAAATTGACAAAAATTCAAATTTTAAATTTTTTCAAAGAATCACGTGAGCGATCACGTGACATTTTGGCGGGAATTCGAATTTCTTGTGAAACTTTCAGAACGCGGTTAGAGCGAAATTTCAAATTTCCAGTTTCTGGACTTGTTTCAGTTAATCGGCGAACAAAAGTTAGGCATGCAGCATCATGAAGGAATCAAGGTATTATAACTGAAAACAGTGATTCATTTCGAAATAAAATTATTTCATTTATGGATGGCTGGTTGTCGTTGTAGCATCCTGGAGGAATCTAATTAAAAAAACAATCTGACGTTTGATATCGCATTTCATCATTATGAAACGACAAGAAACCATCCTTTTCAACAGTCTACGATAGAAATAGAAATATGATGTTGTTTAATTGATAAAAAATTAACCAACTGCCTTTGGGTTCTCATGTTTACGAAGAATGGAGAATTCAAACGGACAAACCGATGTGTTATATATGAACGTCAAAAATACTTAAATGCCATCGTAAACAACAACTGTTATATAAGGCATTCCCAATGGATCAGGACCAGGAGACTAAACTCGAGTTTGCTACCGTTTTTCCAAGTGTGTTTTTTTCAAGAGTAAATTGTTTGTGTTTTATTGCAGTCCCTGGCAGACGAGCTAAACCTCCAAATGGGGGAGGGGATTTCATCAAAGAAGGAGAATCAGCTGTTTTGAAGCCATTTTACCTACACCTTAATGAACAAATTCCACTTTTTGAAACAGCCAAAGAGGGGGAATTCAACTTTTCATCCCTTTCTTGTCCGCTAGTGATTGCAATTATGGATTATGAATGTTCACTGATATCTCTCATTCTTGGAAACTTACAAAGATCTTGAAATGGCGGGCTTTCAAATTTAGTCTCCTAATCAATTGTGAACGTTAAAGAACTCGGGCATCCCCAGAGCTTCAACTTTACAATGGCTTTTGTTATTGTGCAAGGGTGCTCGGCTGTTTTCCTATAGGACCCGTCAACTGACGTCAGCTGGGAATGATAGTGTAAAATAGATTTGCTCGGTGATGTGTTTCTGCAGAAAGAAATTCCTTTAAACTATTTTATGTGCACCGATTCGTTTCGGCACCTATGTATGTAAAATACTTCATGAACGTATTTTTTTTCGCTGTAAAAACTTATCATCGACTGTGTGTATTTATCAGCTGAAAAAGACGTTTTTATTGTTTGTGGGAAGTTTTCCACCAGTTTCTTTTTAATTATTTTTTTCTTTTATTTTTTTCAAATAAAATGCTCGCAGACCATTCAGTCTTGATTTTTGTTTGTTACCAAAGTTATCCACATACTGTATAATACTTGACGATAGTTAATTTATTATGCGGAATGTACAATATGAAAATACATACATCAGGAATCCTCAAAATTAGAAGAAAGAAAATTAGAAGCAGAAGTACAATCAAATAAACTGTTGTACCAAGATCTTGAATCACATCAAGAAAAACGCTGTGAATTATAAATATTGATTTAAATATAAACTCAAAAATATGTATTGGAGATCACGAACACATGAATAGAATAACAAACGAAGTGAAGAAAACAGTGCAACAATTTTGAAACTCAAAAAATTAAACTTTCAAATTAAAATTAAATTTTTTACAGAAATAAATACGTACATAGGACACATCAAATTTCACATTGAACCAGTGTATAAATCGAACAAACAGAGACGGAAAAACAGTTAAAACTAAAAAATATCAATTAATAACGGTGGTTTTGATCGTTTCACTTGAAGGTTCTGAAGGCTTCGGATCTGACGACGTGGTATCTTGATCCATCTCGGCAGGTCCATCCAGGGTTACGATCGGAATGTTAACGCTATCCGGTGAAGCGTCAAGCTCAATCAGTGGTTTCATCGGAGCCTGCAAGCAAATTTTGTTTAATTTTCAATTGAAGGAAGAAAAAATTGAACTTGAAACAAATCTAAACAGTATAATTTTTCATGAGAACGTGTTTTCAGACCTTAAAGAGCACTACTTACGAAAAGGTGACTGATTGGGTGACTAAATTTGAAAGTCAGCCAGTCTTTTTCTCTTTTCCTTATAATACGACTTTTCCATGACCGAGCAAACATGCAATGTGATGTGATCAGAGCCACACTTCCAATCTGCGTCGCAGAAAGTTCACGCTCGTAAAGTAAAACCAACAAAATGGCGCGCACTAGAATTCTGTCTCCTAATCAACTGAGAATGTTATAAAAAACAATGAAAACTGTTTTTTAATTAAAAAACCAACCGTGACAACGAGAACGGGCCGATTTCGATCATCAACCTCGAGCTGGCTGGCCAGTTGATCGGTGATGACTCGATCATTCAATTTGTACTTTCTTACAAACTGACGACTGATCGAACCACCATCGTCGGCAGCGCGCTCCTCGTGTTTACCTTCGATGACGACGAAGTTCTCTTTGAGGGTGACCTGAAGGCATGTGATCGTGAGTGAGTGAGTGAGTGTGTGAGTGAGTGAGTGAGTGAGTGAGTGAGTGAGTGAGTGAGTGAGTGAGTGAGTGAGTGAGTGAGTGAGTGAGTGAGTGAGTGAGTGAGTGAGTGAGTGAGTGAGTGAGTGAGTGAGAAAGTAACTGAGTGAGTGAGTGAGTGAGCGAATGAGTGAGTGAGTGAGTGAGTGAGTGAGTGAGTTAGTGAGTGAGTGAGTGAGTGAGTGAGAAAGTATGTAACTGAGTGAGCGAGTGAGTGAGCGAGTGAGTGAGTGAGTGAGTGAGTGAGTGAGTGAGTGAGTGAGTGAGTGAGTGAGTGAGTGAGTGAGTGAGTGAGTGAGTGAGTGAGTGAGTGAGTGAGTGAGTGAGTGAGAGAATGAGTGAGGGAGTGAGTTAGTGAGTTAGTGAGTGAGCGAATGAGCAGGTGAGCGAGTGAGTGAGTGAATGAGTGAATGAATGAGTAAGTGAATTAGTTAGTGAGTGAGAGAAACAGTTCAATCTTAGTATCAACCTTCAGCTCCTCCGGCTTGAAGTGACGCACATCCAGCCGAATCCTGAACTCCTCCTCATTGCTCTCATTGCATGTGGAAGCGGGACTGGCTGGTCGGTCAACGACTTTCATCGGATTATCCGCGATCTTCTTCGATACTTGTTCTGGTGTTTTGTGTTCTGGTGAGCACAGCTTGGGATGTTGGTGATGATTGTCGCAGGGTTTGACTTCCTTGGATTCATGCTTGGGACAGACCGATTTGGCCGAGTTCTTCGTGGTGACGGAGTGAGCAGCCTTTTGATGGTGTTGTTGGTTGAGATGGTAGTCCAGCATGAGGAGAGTGGGCAGGGCAGACAGCTGGAATAAAAGGACTTTGTTGAAGAAACTTTTTGTTGACTTATTTAAGATTTTCTTTCTAACTAAAAATTTGCATTGTCTGATTTAGGATATGTATTCGATCGCAAGACAAAATTACTGGTTGACTAAATGGCAGTTTCTTTACTGACAGACTGCTTGGATATGTATATTTTTCATTAAATACATGTGGCATTATTTTTATATGCACATCAAATAGTATTTCCAACTACGGTTAACAATTCAGTATTCTATTATATTCAAGTTTTTTTACACTGAATCACTAGCTCAATTACTACCATTCCAAGAATCGCAGTCCAACTTACCATTTCCAATGGATCGAATGTCTTCTCCCACTGATCATGATGATGATGACGACGACGTGATCGTGAATGCGGACACTCGGCTCTAGCGAACGGATGGAATCGTTGAGGTCGCAGAATCAGATGCATGTTGTTGAGAAGTTGTTGTTGTTGTTGTTGTTGTTGTTGTTGTTGCACACGAAGTCGGTGAGAAGTCGCTCTGATGTATTGATGGAGTGTTGCAGTTATCAGGAATGATTCCCCAACTGACCATGTCCCGCCTCTTTATACTATGACGAGTACACATCGCTAGAACATACCGAATTGTTCTAGAACCTGTGGTCGTTTCGTGGAACATTCTGGAAGCTTCTAGAACATACACTATGTATGGGTGGTGTGTGCATACGTACGTTGGCTGGTTTCGCTGTTTATGAGTCATACAATGAATTTGGCTGTATGTATGTTTACTGTTATAAGAAAGGGAAAAAGTGTGAAGTGACATGTGATAACTTATATTTTTTGTAATTTCAACGATGTGAGTTTGTATTTTATTTTTATAATGCGGGTGGGCTGTAACTTGGCGCACAATCGAACCAACTGCAATGTTTTCTTTACTGTGTGTTTTTTGTAATGAGGCTTTTTCCAGACTTTAATTTACGACTTCGTGAGTGAGTGGATTTTTTATGAATAAAGTTGGAAAAGCAATTTTTCTTAAAAATCGAAAATAAACTATATAATAATGAAACATTATCTATTTTCGTTGTGGGACCTGCTGCTTATGACGCAGTTTGTAACGGCAGATTACGGTAGTTCCGAGTTTTTCATGAAATTGTGCATGAACATATCTTCTGATTTTACCCGGAAAACAGGTCATGAAACTTTGAAAAAATTATAAATTGATCGAAATAACACAGAGCTGCATGCAAACTAACAAAATCTCCGTTCTAAAATGTCTAGGAACGTGTAAAAATTCAATTTTTATATGAAAAAGTTGGACGTTTTAGAGGCCGGTGCAATTCAAACTGAGCACGTGGGTCCGCAAGTTTGAACTCAATTAAATCTATCCACGTTTGAATTTACCTGTAAAAGGGCAAGATTGAACTCGGTTAGAATCTTCATTTTATCTCGATCAGTTTTTCGGGTTATCACACTGATATTTGTACATTTTCGTCAGTTTCATCGTGTTAATGAACCCTTTTTGTAGATGTTGACGTGGATCACCTAGTTTTTGGATTGAAAGATTGACTTATTAAGATTCTAAGTAGGTTGCTAAATAGAACTTGAAACCCTAAACAGGTTTTAGTTATTCTGAACATCACGGTACGCCAACGTTGGAAACTGAATCTATATTAACTCTGGTTTTGGTTCTCTCACCGTCTTCGAGTCGACCTGAAGTGAATCTGAAATCTTAACTTACGAAACGATTTATAGCCTTGATATATCCGTGATATTGTTTGTGCCTAATTGTTTCTCCGTTTAATTTTTTCCTATCCTGACACTCAGTGTCAACCGACACGAGGCGATTAACTTGATTATTCTCTCAAATCGCTATTTCAAATTACGTAAAAAAGTATACATGATTTTTCCAGATAGCGTAACCCACTAATTAATCAAACTGCGTACGTTGCCCACGAAAACTCTCAACGTGCTGTAAATTTTCTATATTTTCGTCATCGTCGTTATCGTCATAATAAACGAATCCGAATCGGCTCTACAAAGTGCACAACGTTCTCACATTATTTGTCGTATTCTGTAATTGTTTCCACCCAGCCTGCACATCTCCACGGCACACGTGCTCAACTCGGCTTCCAATGAGGTTAATCAATAGCGTCAGAAAAGTGGTCGGGATGTGGCAATTCTTTCGGAACACTGACGTTCCGAAATGTTCCGTTTTGCCTTTTTCTTCTGGATTTCTGTAATATTCTGTACTGTTACCAGCACAAAGTGTTCCGAAAAAAGGTGCAACTTTGATGCAACACGACTCTGAAGGCATCATCTGAGAAGCTACATCTAAAAAAGTATGTGACCATTCTGTAAAGATAACCCCATTCCTGGAAGTAAATTGTAGTACGTCAATGTCACTAGATGAAAGTTCGATCGAAGCATAACTCGGCCAATTCATGGAATACATCAATTGACATAGTTTATCCCAGAGCGAGCATCGTTGCTCAACTCGATACCAGTCCAGTCGTTATACTTGTTTTACTCAGAAACAAATAAAAACTTCAACTCTATTCATGATGGCAGCAACACTAATAAACTGTTACACATCCGATATTTTTGACGCTGCGACATTAACAACACAACAATAAAGTTTCGGAATCCGAGAAAACACAATATTTCAATCTGACAAAAAGTTCAACTTTTTCTATTTCAGGTGCTGAGCTGAACGTGTGCGTTTGTGTTGAGGGCATAATCTTTGCATGTTCCCAACTAATGTTCTGAATAGCAGTGGTCCGATCAGCTCCCAGTCTAACTCCTACGGAGCCACGGGTGGACAGCACGGGTTAGCAACGAGCAGTGATTACGTTTTCTTTTGTTTTAGTCATTTTCCAACAACATTTTTGGTGGTACATTCATGTTATTCTCTTCAAAAACATCCGCAATCGCGGAAATTTTTGTACCCAACTAAATTGTATTTTGTCAGTGGCTGACCGTATGGTTTTTTGCACTTGAAATAAAAGTTATATAAGTAGTTCCAGAAATTCTCTTATAGTTATTTACATTCGCTTGAAAAAATAATACCGACATGTTGTCCTTGCCTTCATTTGCATTTTTCATGCGAAGTGAATTTTAGTTGTATCTCCAGAAATATAAATGAGTTTTTATCTCTAACGTTTACGTTTAATTCTGTTGCCTTGCCTCCATATCTGATCGGCACTTTTTTCGAAACTAGTATTTACGTTCCAAAAGGCTAGTTTCAAATACCGATTCCTAACGTTATGAAAAGTTTAAAAAGGGTTGCAACTCGAGTTCGAAGACAATCTAAGTAACCAAACCCTCACTCGATTATATCTGGTTGTCTGAAATTATTTAATCTTTCTTTAATTACAGATCTGACTCGATTTCGTCTGGAGGTGTTGGTAATCGCCTGAGTCACGATACACCGTCGGTGGTCAACAGTCTTTTCGCGAATCGGCAGTACAGTTCACGTTGGTGTGATTCGAAATGTCATTGTTCATCATTTTTTTGTCTGACATCGCTGGTATAAATATTCAAATTTCTGCTCACGAAACGAAACTATACAATTTCTGCTGCGATCGTGATTAGAAAAACTATGATTCGAGTAGCTTAAGTTCTCAAAAAACAACTTTTTGCATTGGTGATCAAGATTTTAGCCATACACAGACCAAAAAATGACAGCATTTTTCGTGTTTTCCTGGGCTGTTAATCACTGCACTCGAGATGAATGTTCAAAGAGTTATTTTCATACCACATACATTATGGGATAAAAGTTTTCGATCATGTTGGCCGTCGAATAAAAATTGAAAATGCATGATTATACATGTTCTATAAAAAAAAAATTATATGACATATTTTTTTAAATAAATAATAATATCATTACGTTAGTTTCAGCAGGATCCCCGTCCGGCCACCAACAGCTGAACGGTGTCCAGCAGCACTCGCCGAGCAGCAGCAGCAATGTGCACAGCGTGTTGTTCCCATCGGTCAACGGTAGTCAGAGTGCAGGAGCGAATGGAGCGCAGGGTCCGTCCTATTTTTTATAATTAATTTTCTTAAAAAATTTAATTTAATTTACAACATATGAACATGTATGGAGAGTTGAGACGTTCTTGTTGGCAGTTAATATCAATTTATGTGAAACGTGAAATGGCTCATACAGATGAGAAAATCACAAATGCTCATTCAACACGGCTCGATCAAGATTATGCTGAGTCATTGTTGATTTTTGCAGCTAATGTACCCTGTGTTCTGGGTATTGCTCAATTTTTGTATGACAGGCACAAAGACGAAACTAAATGTTGATTAGTTGCAAAGTAATTACTAACGCTATTTATGCTGAGCTGGATCTGGGTTGGCAATAAAGAATGTAGCGCTTATCGTGTCGATTGGATTGGTTTCGCTGACGAGTAAATTATCCTCGTATTATCGCATGCGCAAAGGTTTCTGATGAACTAGCAATTTTCTATTTCAGTTCTAATGGCTCCGCCTTCTCTCAACATCAACAACTCAACGAGCAGTACGCAAAATCTTCTATTCTCCTTAAGTCAACAGCAGTCGAGTCCGGTGCAGAGTTCGACCAAACCGCTATTTCAGGTTGAGGTTGAACTAATTTGTTATTTGATGCAGTGCAGTCGAAAATAATAAACTCCCAATATGTTATAGTGGTGAAAGTGTACGATTATTGTAACGACATATTTGTTACAGATAATTTAGGAATAATATCTTACCCAGTTCTCTATTTTGAAATCCGTTGTAATCGTATCATCGTACGTATCACACGAGAAGTAAACGGAAACGAGTATTGTATAGATTTTTTTTTGTCTTTTTAGGGTATTTTATTTTTTTCACTACGCTGAAAGTATGTGTAGAGAATAGAGATGTAAGGGCTAGTGATTCCATTATTCCGTCTCCCCTATCTTGGCCTCCAGTCGTCCACCCCATTGACGACTGCAGGATATGCTACGGGGAGTAGACGAACGCTGATCGCAATTGTTGCCTTCGGTGGTCAGTTACTCATCATACTGGCTTCCATCCTCGAACATTGCAACATTTTTAGTTAGAGAAAATGAAAATACAGAAAACCTGTTAAAGCTACCAAAATGTTGCTCCACGTAAATTCAGTTTAAAAGTTTCGTTTTGCTTGTTAAAAGTTTATTCCGTATTCCGATTTGAATTTCTCGTTTTGTAGTTGAGTGGATGCTGTGTAAAGACGTATTGTTTAGTAACTTAAAACTTGAAATTTTGTAACTCTAGTTTGATTTTTTACAGACCAACAACAGTCACATGTCTTCGGCGGTAACGATGAGATTTCGTTCTCCCAACTTTCTGGAGTCGCAACAGCACACCTCCAACGGACCGCTCGGCCTCAACGACAACGAGTTTCCGTCGCTCGGCGGCGCGTTCGGCGTTACGTCACAAGGTCATTTTTATTCCTTATCTCATTAAGGACATACAAAAGCATGAGTACACAAGGCAGAAGTATCGTAAGACAACGAAGGTCTTGAATATATTTTTCGTTATTTTTTTTTCGAACGGTAGGTTGAATGAATTTTGAATTTGTTTATTCGTGGTCTACACATTATATGTAATCATATCAAGTATATATGACAGGGATGTATTGAATGGGATAATGAGACCAGGTATGCAACCTCGCTAGTCGAGGCTGTAAGGATTGTAGTGAAGTAATGTAATTAAATATATATAAACAAACATCTGAAACACAAATACAAACACATGTAGCAAAGCCCACATTCGTGGGTACCCGTTTGCGATTAGCTAAATGGTTTCGCTAAGTTATCAACTATTATTCTGCCAGGAAGGTCTCAATCCAACGCTCAATCAAATCGGCACGCAAAGGTCCAAACTTTAGTACTGCCGGTACGTCATTGAACAAATTTATCGTTCTATTGTAAAAGAAGTTGGCTTTATATTTACTCTGGTGTCTTGGTTTACTTAATCTTTCCCTATTTACCGTTGACCATTCTAGAAGTCTGACCGGACAAAAGAACTCGCCTCTGGTCATTTTAATGACAGTGATCAGGTCACTTTTCTTCAAGTTCACTAGTATAGTCGGTAATTTGCATTTTTGGAGTCGCACATGATAGGGCAGATGATGATTATTGGCATTATCATAATTTATATTGAATCTTGTTAATTTTCACACGATCTTCCTGCAATTTGTTTTGATTTGACTGAAATAATTCCAGCCCCACCGTATCGCGATGCGAGATTAATATTTCTGCGGTGTTATTTGTTCTACATTCAATGTTGTTGTCTTCATTCCGTTTATTATTTCAAATCCATATTTATAAATTTTTTTTATTTTAGCGAACAGCAACAGCAGCTCGAATATGGCGGCCATTGGTGCACATCGGCATTCGTCAGGTGCCAGCGCGTTCGGGGCACCACCACTGATGCCGCTAACGTTACCGGCGGCCACCAGTTACGGGCAGTACCCGGCTGCCAGCTACATCGGCAAACCGGGCGATCAACAACGGCCACCTTACGGTAAGTATCTTCACCGGTTTTAGGTATAGTCGAAAATGAATTACTGTTCCAAAAAGTTGCGTGAATTCAACCTAATGTTTTAAGGTGGCAGATTTTTTGTTACTTACTCTCCCAAAAATCTGACTGATGATTCACGATGTGCGATTTTTTATCGTTCCAAGTATGAAGATATTGTTGGATGAATTTCCTTGAGTATTGGCAGAGGTTAATTTCCCAGTTTCCCTCATGTTGCTGACAACATCTTCGTCGACGAGAAATCTGACATCATGTAATGTAACATATGCAATCTGACGTTGTTTTCGATAACCTTTGAGAATCCGTTTGGGACCATATTCATTTTCGACTATAGATTTTTGTAGCTTTCGTGGTCTAATGCTTACGGTGCCGATCTCGAAAGTTATCATGATTCAAATTTTGGGAAGTTTGGAATCGGGGTGCGGTATTACTATCATTTGGCACCCAAAGAGTTATGTATGTACCGCGCTGAACCAAGTGACTTTTTCTCAAGTGATGATACACATTTACTGACACCTCTTATGCCAGCAATGGGGTGACCTGTTGCGATGATCTGATTTTTTGTGTACTGAAGAGAAACGCGCAACGCTGCCCTTATAGCAAGCTTCACCTGAAACTCTAACAAAACCATCTCTCGAGCATTACCATAATTAAATAATGGTTTATAATCTGTGGACTAAAAACTGGGTGGTTAATCAGATATAATAATTCTGTGTTTTGGTATATAATGATCACACGTTGCATCTGTTTTTTATCCGGTTTAGTCTTGACCTGCAAAGTTTTCGAAACCAACAAATTTTTCATGACCAGGCAATCAAACCTGGCGAGTATACGCTAATTCAAAAAGTTAATGGGAGTCAAAAACTAGCGGACGAGAAGGGTAGGGAACGTGGAATTCCCCCCTGTTTGGTGTTTTCAGAAAGTACACTTTGTTTCCTAAGGTGTGGGTAAAATACCTGAAAACTGCCAATTCCCCCTCTTTGACGCAGTTCCCCTCATGTTGGAGGTTCAGCTCGTCCGCCAGTCCCGTAACACGAAGAGGTGTTAGTCAGATCTCCCAATTAGGCCGGGCCCTGGTGTTTCAGCCAACTTGATGAGGTCGGCGGGTGACGGCACATCGACCCCAACTTTCTCCACTTTAGCAGTATCCGAATTCAACATCGATCGCGAAGACTTTCCCGCTCTGCCCGGCGCGCAGGCCAACGGTGGTGGTGGCGACCGATCGGCGACGCAGGCCATGACCAGTGAAGCCGCCATTAATGCTCATGTTGGTCTGATTATTTTTTTCGGCGGAGAAATAATCTTTCACGTAATTTGTTTCAATTAAACCATGTAGAGGTGAAAGAATTTTGACAAACATGTAGGTTCAAAATTTACAAACTAAGAAGTCATCGGATTGGCTGTGTCGCATGTGCGCAATACCTCAATATCAGATCAAAGTTTCGTCGTTTTTTTTGGCTCATCCTGTACTAGGGCTAAACTTCTGGTCGATGCTACTTTCTTGTTGTTTCTTTCTATTCGAATGAATCACGTGCGGGTGCGACATAATTTTTTTGTCGAAATTTGCTCATTTTGGGTTGACATTTAGGAATGTATAAACCATCTCACTGCACTGTCAGTTGAAATAATGGCTGATTAAAAAAATACAATCATCTTAAAAAACGGTTCCAGCGGTCTATAACGCGGTGTGTGTGATTAGTGAACAGATTTATCATTTCGGTTCATCCGGTATGGGTGGGTTCATGTTTGATTTATTATTTGGATCTAGATGTGTTTCGAGGAAATGAATATTTTTTTATACAACCGTTTTTTCCGAAAAACTCAGCTGTGCAGTGTTGTAACCGTCGGTGATCCTACCCGTTATTCTGACACCTCTTATGCTAGCCGTGTTAACACGCGGCGATGATCTGAGTTACTTGTAATCTGAGACGGCAGTGAAAAACAATTTTCAAACAGTTTATGGACTTTAGTATAGAAAACTTGATGTATTGTTAGTATTTTTGCTGTAAAATGAAGTTTTCATGGTAGGAGGATATTTTTCGTGTGATTGTAAATTGTATTGTGAGTAAGTCTTCCTGCGGTCGTTGTATCTAATGTCGTCATGGAAAAAATTAGTTGAAAATATCTCTGGTCTGTGTGTTTGGATAGTTTTATTATGGGATGTAATTTTATTATCCAACAACCGTATAAAAGTCTAATAAACTTGACTCGACTGTTTTTTTGCCAACTTGAACATAGGTTGAGTTGATCTATTCTGCTTTCTGTGTATGGTAATTCTTGTTCAATTTCTGTTAAGTAAATAATGCTATTCATTAGATCACATGTTGTGTTCTTTACGAACCGAACCGTAAGTTAATAGCAAATGCGCAATTCAGAATTCATTTGTTCTGTTGAATTAGAGAGTCAGAGAAACATGATATAGGAATGAGCGTACGTTTCCGTTAATTAATTGTTTCAATCAGCGAAAACATGACTGAATTTGTGTGATCAGGTTTGGATTGGAATTTATCCACCGCTTCTCTATATATCCTAGTGGTTGCTCAATTCAAGTACTCATTCAAAAACTCTGTTCACATACCTTTTAAAAAAATCTGGTTATTACTTATCTCATAAGAACGTTTAAAAAATTTTAATTATAGTAAAAATGTGTATTAAAATGCTAATTTTTATATTTTGATGAAAAAAATCAATAAACTATTTGCAATTTTTCAGAGCAACGCGTTCACGTCGGGCGGTGGTGTGCTGCTGTCGTCGTCGGCGGGTCAGGCCGAGCTGAACATGATGAAGCAGCAGCTGGCCATGCATCAGGCGTCGCAGATGAGTGGCATGAACAGCGGCGAAACACGATCATCAAATGCCGAACTCAACGTCATGAACAACGGCCAGTCCAGATCTGGTAAGTATAGTCGATAATAAGAATATTTTTTTACTCTGGCTAATTTTTTCAAAGAAATGCATTTGTAAATACCCCATAACGTTTCACCTGAATAATATAAAGTAAACCGTACCAAGTGTGTTTCACTGAGCCGTTTTCGTTAATGAGAACCTCGTGGTTGTGTTTCTGGTGCCTTATCCACTAGTCTGCTCAATCAGGTTAGGAGTGATTTATCTGACAGATATCCCTTCTCCTCTATCTTGGCCTCCAGTCGTCCACCCCATTGACGACTGCAGGATATGCTACGGGGAGTAGACGAACGCTGATCGCAATTGTTGCCTTCGGTGGTCAGTTACTTCATCATACTGGCTTCCATCCTCGAACATTGCAACAGTTATAGTTTGTTAGAAAACATGTCACATATCATATAAAATTAAAATTCATAATATTAAATTGATCAGTTATTCAGTTGATAGTTATTTATCAAGTACGAAATATTTATTCAAACTCTTACATTTTGTTATTAATTTATTTTAGCCGGTCAATCGAGTACGCCGCTACCACAGTCGTCACATCAGATGAACGGGCCCGTTTCACTCGACAACTTGATGAAGAAGGGCATACAGACGTCGAGAGACGGTTGGATTTAGTTCTCCATTTCAAGCAAGACCATCTAGATTTTCGAGAATTTCCTGTAAATTTCTATCAGATTTTATCTTAAAAAGTATATTTTTTGTTTCTTTGGATCCATGCCGTTTATGATGATACTCCTTTTATTCTGACACCTCTTATGCTAGCCGTGTTAACGCGCGGCGATGATCTGAATTTTATGGACTGAGTCGGCAGTAAACGAACAATTTCGTGAGATGTTATTGGTGGTGTTGTTATTTTGAATCAAGAACAGTGTGTGACATCGAAACGGTTTCATTTATGTGCGTGACATCTAACTATTCTGTCGTGTCATCACATTAGAGACTAGTTATTTCACAATTATGATTCACCAGTGTAAAAATTTCATGGTTTCATATTTGGAAAGAGCGATTTATGCGCGATAATTATTTGTGCTGAAATGTCCCAAACGGAATCTATTCGTATTCAGTTCAAAAAGTTCGATATTTTTGGCCCACTTTTCGCGCTCAACTTATATAGAGAAAAAAGTGTATGCAATTTCATTATCTAATCTCACCGGTTTCGCTTAAATGAAGTAAAATGGGTGAGAAACTATTGAACGTATGTACGTAAGTGAACCGTAAACCCGTTTAATCGCGTTTTGATTAGCTCATTTTATATCCACGTCTCGTCGTGTTTTGTACTGAGTTTTTCGCGAATAAAATGATCATATCAATAATTATTGTAGGTCGTGTAACGGGCATTCCGCCGGGCATGTTGAACGACCAGTTCGGTATGGCCGGCCTACTAACGTTTCTGCGCGCCATCGAAACGGATCCGGGTATCGTTGCGCTCGCACTCGGCCACGATCTCACTGCACTCGGGCTCAATTTAAATGCTATTGAGTTGGTCGCTGATTTAATTAGTTTTTATTTATTTTTTCGAGAATGGTTTTTATTTAGGTTTTATGTAACAGAAGAAAATCCAAAGTTGGGTTTCATTTCCTTTAAAGGTGTTTTTAAGTTGGTCACTGATTTAATTTAATTCGTTTGTTATTTTTTGAAGATGATTTTTAGGTTATATATAACAGTAGATAATCCAAAATTGGGGTTCATTTACTTCGCAAAAAGTGTTTTAACCGACGTCTTTTAAAAACACGATCTTTTTCGATAATTTAGGGGGGATTTTGTTATTCTCCCCTATCTTGGCCTCCAGTCGTCCACCCCATTGACGACTGCAGGATACGCTACGGGGAGTAGACGAACGCTGATCGCAATTGTTGCCTTCGGTGGTCAGTTACTTCATCATACTGGCTTCCATCCTCGAACATTGCAACAGTTTGAAGTCGTAAAAATAAGTGTTTTGAAAAAGTCAACAGTAAATAGGTTCTAGTTATATGAATAGTTATTCATACTTTTAGTGGCGGCCTCTCGGGAAAATTCTGCTTTGCATCCACGATCTTAGGGTACTAACTTAATCATTTTCTTCTGTATAAGAAAGATATATAATTACTTTTAGATCGTAAATAAAAAATTAATTTAGGGGTCCTTGCCATTAAATTTCCTACTTGAAAAAATTCTTGATACAAAACGTTTGTTTGCAGAAAGAATCTGTATCAGTCATTCGGCGGGCCGTGGGCGGATACACCATGCCGGGCGCAGGACATTGACTATCACGTGCCCGACGAATACCTGACCAACGCGTCCGTCAGGGACAAACTGCCTCCCATTAAACTGAACAGGTCGGTCTGTTTCAATATAATTTTTTTGTTTATATGCAATGCAGTTATATTTAATCGAAAGAAATTGGTAATTTTTTCATGGAATGTATGTTTTTTTTACCACGCGGCAGTCGACAGCTGCTAGTGATAACCATAGTGAGAGAAATATCATTGCACATGTGCTTGATCATTTCATCCTAAGCAGAACAAATACCAAATCGCCTTATCCCTCACCGTATGTGGTTCTCCGATGTTG
This sequence comes from Daptonema setosum, assembly GCA_964036265.1. Lineage (NCBI taxonomy): Eukaryota > Metazoa > Nematoda > Chromadorea > Monhysterida > Xyalidae > Daptonema > Daptonema setosum. The sequence goes on from OZ038445.1 coordinate 5,375,548, forward strand.
TAAATTAGGGCTTTACAAACAAACAAACGTTTTCTAGAACAAAATCGGTATAATTATTTATAAACCGTTCATGATGTTAACCCATATATTCTGACACCTCTTATGTTAGCCGTGTTAACGCGCGGCGATGATCTGAACTTTTTTAAACTGAGACGGTTCTTCAAAGAATAGATTGAAAAAACTTTGTTGAAAATAGTGGAAACTGAGAAGAGAAGATTTTGGATGAAAATGTTGACATTTATTTCTTTTTTTTAGGTACAATGACGAGCTGCTGTTTTATCTGTTTTACAATTGTCCCGGTGAAATCTACCAGGTGGCTGCCGCCGCTGAATTGTTGGTTTGATTTCATTTATGGTATGGGTGAAAAATTCAAAGAGAAATAAGTAGAAAACGTGTCACGGATTTATCTGAGATTATAATAAATATGTCCAGTTTCCGTCCATGATGATACTCCTATTATTCTGACACCTCTTATGTTAGCCGTGTTAAACACGCGGCGATGATCTGAACTTTATGGACTGAGACGGAACGGACAGACACAACAAAATAGCATTTATTTTGTGCCATTCTTGTTTTTAGATTTTATTAGACTGTTTTATTTTGTTTGCGCAACCTTGGTTACATTCATACCTAATGTTGCTTAGATTCGTCAGTTAAAGTATTAAATGCATTTGTGCAAGATTGCGTACAAATGTGTCCACTAATCAATGAATAAAAAAGCGGGTAAGAAAAATCTTGGATAGTAAATAATCAACAAAGGTGTTTCTTCCTTTCTTCGACCCTTACGTTGGACACCAGAACTAGCCGGGTTAGGTCTCAGTTTGTACCGGCAAGAATTAAGATAAAAAAAAAGTTTGTACCGACAAGAATCAAGATAAAAATAAAGTAACCTATTATAAAACCAGGCTACTACGAAAACACCATTCTGTTATGGCATTAGTGTGGCTTATGGCTTCAGTTAATGGAGAAGTCCAAGTAAAAAACTATAAAAATACGATGCGATTTTGCAGATACTCGCGCGACTGGAGATACCACATGGAAGAGCGCGTGTGGCTGACGCGGGTGCACTTCAATCAGACGATACAGCAGACGAACACGTACGAGCGCGGCATGTACTCCGTGTTTGATCCTCTCACTTGGAGGAAGGTGCGTCCAAATTGTTTTTAACCAGTAAAATTCAACTTTGGACGATTTATAACAACTAAATTTGTTAAATCTCATGTAAAAGACAGAAACAGATAATGGTGAAGCCTCTTTTATGTTTGAGTTGGTCTGTGTTAGAAACATTATTCTGTCTCCCCTATCTTGGCCTCCAGTCGTCCACCCCATTGACGACTGCAGGATATGCTACGGGGAGTAGACGAACGCTGATCGCAATTGTTGCCTTCGGTGGTCAGTTATTCATCATACTGGCTTCCATCCTCGAACATTGCAACAGTTTGAAGTCATTAATCTGTATCTATGGATGGAGTTACATTAAGATAGGGGGAACAAAATAAGAAGAAATTTTTATGTGAATTTTTTTATTCATAATATTTTATCAAAATTTTTTCAATTGCAGGTGCCCAAAGAACTGACGCTCGAGTACAAAAACCTGGAGGAGCGGCCGGTGATGCCGAATCATGTGGGCGTGGCAACGGCCGCCGGTCAACAACAACAACAACAACAAATGGCTGGTGCACAACAACAGCAGCAACAACAACAACAAGCGATGAACAGCCATTCGGGGTTGAGCGTGATGACGTCAACCTCAAATCACCAACAACAACAACAGGCAGTCGGCGGTGTGATCGGTCAGGCGCCATCGAGTGGCGGTAGCGGCGGCGGTGGAGGTGGCGGATCGGGCACCCCCGGACCCAATACCGCCTCGGCGAACTCAACGGCGGTCGGCAATAGCTAGCCAGTCATCAACGCCCCCCGCCCCGTCGCACTCAACTCAATCATCAGTAACCATTACGATCATCATCATCCTCAACGCAACTTCACACCATCGGAGGCGCGTGGCAATCGGCATTCTACTAGGCACTAACTAATGTTTATATGGAGGGCGCTTTAGTTGAACCATGGCGCTAATTAAGATTTAGAATTATTGTGAGCCCAACCAACTACTACCTTTGTCTCATGTGTCCATCGTCGTACAAACCAAACAGCAATCACAACCAGCATTATTTTTAGTAGTTGATATCCGTATCAGAGCAGTATGGTGGCCGGTGTTTGGGGTCTAATTTTTTAAAGTTATTTTTCAAATAGACTACATATTTAATAATTAAAAATAATTTATAAATAAAAATATTACATTTTTTACCTTTATATCCCATACACCGAACACCCCAGACCAGAGCATGTCGTTAATCTCTCTCGGTATGTCCATATGATTGTTGTGTGTACGTGTCAATGACCCATCATAATTAATTATTGTTTCCAACTACTACTGCTACACTACGTCGCCACTCATCCTAAGTCCACTCACAGCTGAGAAGCGCTATTCGGTAATTTTGTGATCTGGTAAAATAATACCATTTTGTGTACCTGTGGTATAAAAATGTAGCTTGCCATAACTGCTTCAGGTACCCTGAATGCTATCGTTTTGCCATCCGCACGAAATGTCATGTGTATTGACAGTCAAGTAACATTTCTGTGATCCATCCACCAATTCTGTCACTCTCTCTCTACTCTACGTATGTCATTGAATACTTTGTAATTTGTAAATCGTCCCATCACTGTCCCAGTCTCGTCGTGTATCTCTATGGTTTATGGGGAGGCGATGATCAAGTTGTGGGAAAAGTCGAAATTTCCAACATTTTGGAAGGAACTTTGATTTTTTTAAAGTATTTATGATATTATCGAGTACGATTCGGATCCTCCACAACGTGTTTATCGCCCACCCACGAGAACGATGGTGTGCTGAGTTCACCACGTTTCAGTTTCAGACGATTAACCCGAGTGCTGCTCTGCTGCCTGTAGAACAACGTATTTTTACCATCTGATACCAGAACCCGAAATGTCTGTTGCCCCCGCGCCCTGATGTGTGAATACAGTGGCTGGTGATTGGCTCAAATTTAGAGAGTTTTATTCATGTTTTTGTGCCACTTGCCGGCTACTGAGCCATAGTTCGGTTCAGGTATCTTGTTGTGACATTATTTTCTCTGTAAACCTTTTGATTGTGGTACACTTCACCGTGGACACAATTGAAGTCTTTACGTTTTAGTTAGATCGCTGATTTGATTGGGTTTATATGATGGAAAATTTTGCCCGACGGAATGTTTGAACCGAACTATACTGGATTGAAAAAAACACACGACCACGAATGCCATGATTTGAAATGTGAACCGGAGCCCGCCCCGTCACCCCTGATTATATACATACTGTGTATATGAAACTATACGTTGCTGTTTATTCTCCTCTTTCATCCATTTTTTGATTATTTTTATATTGTTTGATATATGCGTGTACGTGGTGTGTACCTAAACACTATACACTACTACAAAACAACAACAACCACAAAACACACACACAAACCACCATCACAACAACAACAACAACAACATCAGAATGATGACAAGCCGCAACCGCAACGGTTGGCTGCGTGGATTGGGACCGTCTTGCGTTGGATTTACCTGCAGCAGCCACCGTTTGTCGTGTTTGCGGCGCACGTATGTTGCGAAATGTCCGTTCGTTGTTTCACATGAAATCGATTGAACCAGTCCATTAGTATAACCTGTGAATGCTCCCCCGTCCCATCGTTCTGCTTGATTATATATAGTCGAACCAGTCGTCTCGACTCCGCCTACTCCGGCGCGGCGTTGAATCGGTCACGTGCTCAATTCTCTCTATAACTGCCCGATCACGGATTTGACTTGGTCTCACAGTGAAAATCCCAACAAAAATTAAAACTGCACCAAGCAAATCCCGTTCGCGTTGTTACCCCCCGACCGTAGTTTGGTTAACTTGATTGAAATCGTTCTGCAATTCAATCTGTATATGTATAATATACCGTACATACGTACTACTTGTGTAACACTACTTTACTCAGTGATATAATAAACCCCGTTGGTGTATAGCCAATAATATGCAACGCTCAATCTGTGCTCATAACCGCGTGTTGACCAATCATTTGCTTAGACTTTCTTAAGTTTAGTCAAGACTTGAAGTTGTGTGAATGACGATGCCAGTTTACTTGGTTGACAACCGGGTAGAGACCACAACTCTGATCTCCTTTTCTGTTCTTTTTCAAGTGATCGGCTACGTTCATAGGCAAACTTGCAACACTTTCCTGAGAAAAACACGTTGCCATTCGTCCGTGAATGTGGCACTTTTGCTGCCTTTGAACTCTGCGATCCTGGTGATATAATATGTATGTCCCGCAAATGTGGTATTTTTGTAATTTGATGCTGCTGCGCGCGCACTCGTCATGACGGTTGTATGGTGGGAAATAGGGCTTACTGAATGGGAAATTTTCAATCAAAATTATTCCCATAGAAAAAGATTTTTTCATACGATTGCCTTATGTTTCCCACCGTACACACTGGCATATTAGCATTCAGCATCTGAATGACTACCAATCATCAACTAGTTATTGGGTTGTACAGACTATATGATTCTCTCTCGACATCATACCATGAAGATGAATATACTCGATCCACCTATTCATTGATTGTCGCACACGACTATGTGACCACGAGTATGATGGTCCATTATTGGGTTTTTCGTATGATTTACGGTGGGGTTGAGCTGATTCTAACCTTTGAATTTGAAATACATTTCTTCCGCCGTACGGTGCAACTTGGTAGAATAACCAGGCTCAAAAGCGTCCAGTGTGAGCCCGTATTACATTCCAGCCAGATGGGTGAACGACTGAAGCGAGTGAGCTCAGTGAGTTTTGTTTGACTCAAATATTTGAATAATTTATTTAATTAAGTTCTCAAATCGCACTGAATAAGCTCGTGGTGGTCGTGGATGACTGGATTCAGACGGAAAGTCTCCCTGAATTTCTCGTTTGAATTCGTGTCACGCTGGGTGACACTTGACGCTTTGGGTGATGTTTCTTCCATTTACACCATTCTTCGGTTTGAAATGAACTTCTCCATTGAATCGTAACGTTCATTAAATACCTGCCTCTGCCGTAAATCGGTGGGTACATCCGATGGGTTCCTTTCACTTAATTGGACCCCATTGTGCCACCCCCGCCACCGTCCCCACCACACTAATAACAGCTATTAAACGGGTGAAATTGTACTTGTCATTTTCTCTGATAATGATATGAAATGCTTAACACATTTTACTGCCAATTTACTACCCCAAAACACACACACCATCGCAGCATTGTCATTTTCTTCATCATAATGTTGATTTGTGACAGTGTTCTATGTCGGCTGGTCGGAAATGTGAGAATTTTTTAGTAATTAATTAATAAAAATTATTCGGTTTTGTATTTATTTATACATTTTCGACCGGCGAGACGAATCGTTGTTTGTTCATAATTCGTATGCGTTAAGGAAACACATAGTCAAGCATTTATATTGGTCACTTGTTGTGATGCCACCGGTCCTCCCTCGCTGCTGATTTGCTTTATACCCCACCACACCGTCACTTTGATATAAAATATTAACATCAAAATTATCATACATGTACGCGGCCAGCTCGCACAACACGAGTGAATTTCAACAATCGTTGGTTTGTATTTTTTGTTAATCTGTAAAATGATTGTGTGTGTCGCAGAAGTGTCCGTACTTGATTTGAAAATGATTTTCCCTTGGCGACATTTCTGCGACATTGAAGTAAGTAATCCTAACGGGACTGTACTTTTTAATCTACCTGATACCACCTAAATTTGCGTTACTCAGTCGTTGCACCAGTTTGTTGTATGTCTCTCTCCCATCCCAGCTACTCGGTAATCTGGCATCTCACAATGTAAAAGTACCACGTTGATATTGTTGGTTAATTTTTAATTAATTGATTATTAATTTGGTTTTTTGCGTGTTCCATCCACTCGGATTTGTTGTACATTGTAATACTGCGATTTGTCAAAGGATGTCAAGAATAGTCATCGTTGTTTTCTTTGTTATTGTTGAGCTTTTCATTTCATTCGAGTGTCAGATGATGCCCCTTCTGGTGATGATGGTATATCGTCTTGATATTTGTGCATATTTTGAGCGCCTTTCGTATTTTTGGTTACTTACCACCACACGAGGCGATGTTGATTTTTTTTCGTGTTATAGTCTTTCTCTACTCGGCCGGTTGGAAGTAGTTTTTTTGCTCTCGTTTTAATTGTTAATTTTTGTTTTGTTTTTACAAGTCTTTACCTACTAATTTCGGTTGCGTTATTGTGTAATTTACCACTTAATTTTTTTAATTTAATTAATAACATTCACCTCTCAATATCCTCTACAACTACAATCATTACAGTCCCCAGATCGTGATTCGCTCTCTCGTCCACTTGGCTGGTGGCCTCGATTGACTACCCTGTATATTACCATAGCAGCCGTGTGACTACTACCCATTCTTGATTATATTGATGAACTATTGGATCGATTATGTGTGAAATAATGAAAATCATGTTGGTTATTATGCCATGGTTTGGATTTGGAAATAAATAATAAAAAAGTTGAAATTATGCTCGGTTGGGTGTGGGATTTGATGGACGTTTATGTTGCTTGCTTGTAGCTTCAGTGGATGTAATATAACCATGCATTTTAATTTTATAACGCTCTGAAAACATGCAATTTAGTTTTGTAACGCGCTGAATGTGAGATATGATCGATTGTCTCAACAAAATCAGTTAAAGAACTGAAATGTATTGACAAAACTCGAAGGTCGAAAAACATTCGTTTTCTATCATTTGACAAAAACTGACGAAACTAATAATGATCATCAGAATCGTCATCAATGGAAATTTAAATGTGCATCATTTGACACAGTATAATGTTGAACGGGTTCGGATGAATGATATTTTCAACTACAGGAATCCGATCGTTCGCCTGCCTAGTCGAGTGCGTAGAATGCCAGCCTCAGAAACTAGGATCATAAGTTCGAGCCTTTGAACCAAAAGAACTTGACGCGCTGATACAAAAAATCTGCCAATTGACCCTCAGATTACACATTAACTAACCATGTCTATGACCACTACGAACAAACCATTCTGATATGAAGTTAATGTGCTTTGTTGAATTTTTTAAGTGTGTTCAGGCCCTTCTGTTGAAGTGCGGGAGAAAGTAAAGTTGTCGCGAATGAAACATTGCTGTGCATGGCTGAGTATTGTGGGTCTATATCAGATACACGTGACAAGTAATGTTTCAGGGGCGACATACCTTTCTGTTTCTCGTCTGTTAAAAGACGGACCTTTTATTGAAAGATTTAACGTAAAAGTTTTTACCATAAGGTGTGCGTAAAAAGGCATGAAAACTGCACATTCCTTCTCTTTGACGAAAATCCCCTCCCTTTGGAGGGTTAGCTGGTCCACCGATACGGTAGCTACATAAACTGTAATGTAGGTTTGATTCCAAACGTAATATATGTTATACATTAAATTTTGTTAGATTTATTCACATCAGACATTTTGTGGGAAGTCAGTCAAGTTTTGGATTATGCGTTTCACAGGTTGGTTTTACTAGCTCTGATTTTGACCTTGATAATAACAACTTCATTCTTATTATTTTCTTTAGCTTTATAGATTATTCGTTACTTATTATGTTTCACTGCAATTATTCAATCGTTCCAATATCATTAATTTGACTGGGTTTTCATTAGTTTTCCTGATATTAGCACACATTGCAATCGATATGCATATACATATAAAAAAACGCAAAAAAAACAATGCAAAATGGAAATATGTATAATACATGAAAATAATATCAATAAGTGAATCACAAGCACGGGGAATAACGAACCAAACAATGTAAATGAGCAATAGTTAATATGGGGAAGCAAAGATGGTCATTTGGAAGTAGTGGGTAGTAGAGCAACCGGTAAGAAGGCATGGAAAATATAACAAAATTAGTTTTTTTTCGCAACGGAGTGTAATCAGTTTTTACATATCGTTTTTCAGTTTTTTTTTGCTTTTTGAAATTCTCCGCGATACACATCCTCATAATGTCATAGACAATAGTGAAGTTGGGCATGGAATATAACTTGAAGACTTTCTGTATAAAATCTCACACTCACGAAGAAGTACAGTCGCGAAATATGTATGTATATAAAAAATACATCATTTTGCCCGGTGCCATGTCAAACTGCCAGTGTGAAAGACAAGTCCAGTTCAAATGAGGCAAAACACTTATTAGTAAGGTTTCAAGTAATGTTTGAAAAGAACAGAGAGGTAGCCGAAAAAATTATCAAATCAAAATAAATCATTTCGCCAAAGCTTTGTATATTTTCGTTTTTCCAATCCACAACCACAGTTTCACACGGCAGACTTGACAGGCTCAGGCTCCCTCAGGCTTGGGCTTACTGTAAATGGCAATGGTATACATGGTGGAATACATATATCAGAATCTACCAGGGTCGCCAGCAGTGCTCATTCACCGAAGCATGTGGACTGACGCACTCGGATTTGGGTGAAACGTCGGAATGACTGGACGCGGTTGAGGATGACAGACTCGACGTGGGACTGTCTGTCGTTGAGGAGTTATGACTGTCCGTGACTGACTGACTCTGACGACTGACTGACACCGACAGACGACTGTTGTCCGTCAGTTGTTGTTGTTGTTGTTGTTGTTGCGGATGTTGTTGTTGTTGTTGTTGTTGTTTAACACCGGCTGCCAGCTGAATGTGTTCGATCATGCACGCGCGATGTTGGGCATTGAAGAGACCGGGGTGGGTGTCGACCAGTCGGAGGGTGCTGTTGGCGCACACGTTGAAGCCCTGCATGAACGACTGGCGCAGTTGTGAGGGACAGGCTGCAACGGTGAGTGAGTGAGTGAGTGAGTGAGTGAGTGAGTGAGTGAGTGAGTGAGTGAGTGAGTGAGTGAGTGAGTGAGTGAGTGAGTGAGTGAGTGAGTGAGTGAGTGAGTGAGTGAGTTAGTGAGTGAATGAGTGAGTTAGTGAGTGAGTGAGTGAGTGAGTGAGTGAGTGAGTGAGTGAGTGAGTGAGTGAGTGAGTGAGTGAGAAAGTGAGTGAGTGAGTGAGTGACTGAGTGACTGAGTGAGTGAGTGAGTGAGTGAGTGAGTGAGTGAGTGAGTGAGTGAGTGAGTTGGTGAGTGAGTGAGTGAGTGAGTGAGTGAGTGAGTGAGTGAATTGAGTGAGTGAGTGAGTGAGTGAGTGAGTCAGTCAGTCAGTCAGTCAGTCAGTCAATCAAACCTTTGTTTTGTTTGCCATGATTGGTCAGCTGTCTCATGTATTGCACGGTCATCTCCAGAATGTCAGCCTTCTCCAGTTTGCTCTGCTGCTGTGGTGCTGCAGCCACGAGCATCTGCTTGAGTTCGTTGAGGCAGTCATTGATGCGAGCTCGCCGCTTCTTTTCCATGAGCGGCTTCTTGAGCTGAAAACAGTGAGTGAGTGAGTGGGTGAGTCAGTGAGTCAGTCGGTCAGTGATTCAGTGATTAATTCAGTCGACCTATCGCAGCTACTCAATATTTCACAAGCTCATTTTCGGCGGCATTCACGAGTGGAAGAGGTAAGAACGTAAAAGTGGAATTCCCCCTCTTTAGCAGTTCCAAGCAGTTATAGATAAAGTGGCATCAAAATAGCTAATCCCTCCTCTTTGAAAAAATACCTCCCCTTTGGAGGATTGACTCGACCGCCAGTTGCGGCATTACTGTATTTCTCCATAAGCCATACGTTTTTCTTTCATGTCTTTTCAAAACCTACAGTAACCATCAAAAGTTGCCTCCCGGTGGCTCACACCTACAAATCTGCTTCCTATGCATGTGACAAACCAGCGGGTGACCATGACTCAATGCTAATATATCTCAAGCTGTTATAATAATCATCAACACCCCCATAAAGCCTCTTCCCGCCTACAGCCCTGAAAACAACCCCACCCTCTCTTTCATCCCAACAAACACCAGACCATCATAAAGCTATAAACTTGCCCGCCGGCTCCCTCACGCCTCAATTCAACATGCACATAACAGCATGATGCAATGCTAATGAGTGTCAAGCTGGTTTATAATCATCATCACCACTGTATTTTTAATCGTCTTCACGCCTGCAGCCCTCAACTCTAATGGCGCATCTGTTGCATGTTACGGTGCATAAATGCATGCAACTCCCGCTGTGCGGCACATGAGGAACAATAAAAGTCATGGCAGTCATTAAGTTATAACTGGTGGCCATGGTTTCTTTTATATGTGGAACACTGGAGTGATGATGACCGACCGTGGTATAACAGGTGAGGGCACCTGAGGGCATACAAGTATGTACCGTACCTCAGTTGTTGTTGTTGTTGTTGTTGTTGTTGTTGTTGTTGTTGTTGTTGTTGTTGTTGTTGTTGTTGTTGTTGTTGTTGTTGTTGTTGTTGTTGTTGTTATTATTGTTGACTTTAAAATTTTTTACTTCTATAGGTATATAAAAATTTCTAATAAGTGTTCGAAAAAAGTGCAAAAGAAAGAAATAAGCAAAAGAATACCGAAATCCCAATACAGTATCTTGCTAATGGTCATCTCATACTTTGTCGAATGGTTGGATGAAAATAAATTAACTCCAGAACAGTAAATACAGTAATCTCACGAACCTTGCGATCCAGTCTGGCCAGACTTCGATCGGGTGTGGTATGGTAATTAATGTGACGATTCGCTGACTGTTGTAAATGGCTGGAAAACGTGGCTGAAGACACCGGCTGACTGGTCGACTGACACGGCTGCTGTGGCGGTATGTGCATGGGATGGTTGTGGCTGACCGGCATCATGGCCGGAACCACGATTGGCTGGTTGTGATGGCGGGCATAAGGCATGACGGGCATGTGCTGGTGCATGGCTGAGGTATTGGATGGTAGGATACTGTGGTTCTGGTTGTGGTTGAGATTGGGATTCGTGATCTGAAGTGCAGAAAGTGATATAGTGGGTGAGGATCGGAGAGAATGAGAAAGTAACCGGAAATATGTTACGATGAATAACTGACTGACTGACTGACTGAGGTATTGGATGGTCGGATAATGTGGTTGGGGTTGAGATTGGAAATCGTGATCTGAAGTGCAGTAAATATGAGGATCAAAAAATCATGAGGCAGTCAACGGAAATATGTTTCACAGACCGACTGACTGATTGACTGACTGACTGACTGACTGACTGACTGACTGACCGATTGATTGATTGTGATAAGCTGACTGACTGACAATTGACTGGCTAACTGACTGATCAAAGTGACTGATATCGCATACCGGATGTCACACGCCTATTAACCGACAATCGATTGGCTATATTGAATAGGGTCTATAACAATGGATGAATCGATGGTAATGGGATAACGATAGGCGAGGTGGTATGTTCGGAAGAACTTGGAGCACCTTTCTTGGGGAATATTTTTGCAACTTGGTGAGGATTAAAAGAAAAACAAAGTGAGAAAGGGTAACTACCGGTTGATCAATCTGAGGTCCACTTTTGGTCATCACCCGCGACCATAAAGAATCGTGGAGGAAATGGTATCTTTTATGGATCAGCGGCCACATTAAAGATTGGAATCAAATGAGATGAAGCGAGAGTGGGTGGGAATGTTTGGGAATTTTGTAACTCTTAATAATGACACTAGAAGTGTAATGAAATATCACAGTGTTACTGAATACTAAATGAACAATAACAACGTGTCACAGGCGGACGAGTGAAACCTCCGAAGGGAGGGGAATTTCACCCAAGAGGAGGGAATTGGAATTGAAATAGGTCATTTTACCTACACCTTAGGGAACAAATTCAACAAATTCAAAGCCAAAGAGGGGGGAATTCCACTTTTCCCTCCCCTTCTCGTCCGCTAGTGCAACGTGTACAACACTGAACACTATGAAGCGTATTCCTTATGATTCCTAATGATATCATCAGTGATTCAAATAACTTGGTTTATTTGCAGAGGCATTTCAAATTAAACACGAATGTTTTGTAAAATATTCTCCTACCGAGATCAGCATCAGGCGGATCAGAATGGAGATTGTCCAAAAATAAAAGAGGTGACTAATGAATATGGAATGTGAGCCGGAATTCAGTACAATTCTGAAACAACATAGAATAAAAATCAACAATCTAAACTAAACTATTAAACGAGCTATATAAACGAAACTAAGAATAAAAGAATTGTAACTTACAATCTACATCATTCCAATGAAACCTACCATCTGATCCAAGTTGATTTATTTTAGGCTTAGGCTTATCTTATAGCTACCGTAATCATCCATCACTGAAACCGAAATCCACGATTCCAGCTTTTTCTAGGTACTGGTTCGGTAGCCCGTTTATCGGCTTATATATGTGCCGAACCTGAAATCTGAAATCGGGCGTGAGCTCAGCGTGAGGTCGCAGGACCCCTGAATTATGGGGGGAAGGTGATGACTACGTAAGGGGTCATTTACGTAAAGGAGTGCCTGTGAAAGGCGGAGCCACGGATACTGACCGGCTGGTTCCCACGAATATTGCCCGCGGCCTGCTAGTGTAACATAACAGACGTGCCCTAGCATAACATAACATTGAACGAGGGGGTGTAACAAGCGTGTAACAGGCACACTTGTTGCATAACCGTAATAATTATGTTGTGACAGATACTGGGATACTGGGACACAGGATGCGCCGTTGCGGTGGTGGTGGATATGATCAAAGCTGGATCATGGATTGTGAGAGGGAAATGGATAACTTGATAATTGATAAAGACGTGACGGTAATAGGTTAACAATGGAATCGGTGTGGGAATGTCCGATAATTCCAGTGACTGCTTATTATGAAGCATATCTTGTCATATCTAAGCATAACATATTCCTAATGGTTGACAAACTCAGAATACTTAAAATTAGCAGATTAAAAATGGAATCAGCATTTTCACTAACTCACTCACTCACTTACTCACTCACTCACTCACTCACTCACTCACTCACTCACTCACTCACTCACTCACTCACTCACTCACTCACTCACTCACTCACTCACTCACTCACTCACTCACTCACTCACTCACTCACTCACTCACTCACTCACTCACTCACTCACTCACTCACTCACTCACTCACTCACTCACTCACTCACTCACTCACTCACTCACTCACTCACTCACTCACTCACTCACTCACTCACTCACTCACTCACTCACTCACTCACTCACTCACTCACTCACTCACTCACTCACTCACTCACTCACTCACTCACTCACTCACTCACTCACTCACTCACTCACTCACTCACTCACTCACTCACTCACTCACTCACTCACTCACTCACTCACTCATTCACTCACTCACTCACTCACTCACTCACTCACTCACTCACTCACTCACTCACTCACTCACTCACTCACTCACTCACTCACTCACTCACTCACTCACTCACTCACTCACTCACTCACTCACTCACTCACTCACTCACTCACTCACTCACTCACTCACTGAACTATCCCACCGGTCATTGCGCGTGATTGACAGACCACCTGCACCTGGTAATGTCATCAATACTGTATTGAACAAACAACCTTCAGGCGGGTATCATGGGAAACACGCGTTCCACATCAGCAGCACGCGACCGTGACAGTCAGTCAGTCAGTCAGTCAGTCAGTCAGTCACTGAATCAGTCACTCACTACCGTGACGCAATCTGATAATGATATCAGGTTCAGGAGTTCATGACACCCGTATCAGGACTCGTGTCTTAATTGGGTGACGCAAGTACGAAGTCGCAGGTGACTGAGAAAGGCGCTGGTCGGCCCGTCAAAGACCAGGTTAATGAGCGGCAGAGATCAATGACTGACGGACTGACTGACTTACTGACTGACTGACTGACTGACTGACTGACTGACTGATTGGTTAATAAGTTAATCGATAGATCAAAAGGAGTTATTGACTAACATAAGGTCGGACCGACTAACCGACTGATTGGCTAATTGACTGGCTGAAAGACTAACCGACTGACTGAATGACTGACTGACTGAATGTTCGACAAGTTAATCGAGAGATCAAAAGAATGTAATGACTAACATAACAACTGACTGATTAACCGAACGACTGACTGACTGATTGGTTGACAAGTTAAATATTAGATCAAAACGCGTATTGTCTAACATATGTCTGACTGACTGACTAAACTAGAGGACACGTAACTCGGAAATATAAGCACAATAACCATCCAACATTTTTATATGCAAAGTCAATACCATCATTTTTGTATTCATGTCTAAAATGACTGTATTCAAAGCTTATTCCAAAGATATCACCGCTTTCCTCGCAATAAAATCATAAATCAAATGTCCACTATCACATCACAATGCATAGGGTGTTGATGAATTTATAAAGGCTGAACACAACAGACGGCTCGTATTTTTTACGATCGCTTTCACAACAATAAATACGGCAGTAAAAGTCGTCCAAACTGCTGAAACCATTAGGTTAGGCACACTTTTCGGCACTAAAATTTGAACGGTCCGTAAAGCAAGTATATAAAATTGTTTATCAGCTTCGTTAGTTTGTATTTCCAAGTAGGTTTCATCAGTTTTACATTAATGGCCTTGCTCAGTCAGAAACCAATACAGAGAAGACAAAATAATCAACAAAGGAAAATATCAACATTTCTGAAATCAAAACAAAATCCGAAACTATCATGAAGTTCGGCGAACAAATTGTAACTTACTAGCATTCTAAATTAAGAAATTACACAGCTTTACACCATCACCGTATGCTGAAATAACAGACCCCAGATAATTTATTGAACACTAAATAAGGGCAACAGACTCAGTTGAATCGTTTGAAGTTATTCTTATGAAATATAAAGATTTTAGAACAATTTTATGTGGATGAACACCATTAAGCACAACTGACAGACCACCGCACCCCGTGTCATTTACGACATTTTTCACAGGGTCGTAACTCAGAAGCAAGAGTGTGCCTGGTTTGACTGAATGAACAACTGACAAACTACTGACTGACAGTTTCAGTGTTTCTAGACAACTTAGTTTAAAAAATTTTGTTGAAGAGGAGTCGATTATACATACAAGAGCAGGACAGAGCAAGAACAGTTATCATGACAGTCAGTCAGTCAGTCAGTCAGTCAGTCAGTCAGTCAGTCAGTCAGTCAGTCAGTCAGTCAGTCAGTCAGTCAGTCAGTCAGTCAGTCAGTCAGTCAGTCAGTCAGTCAGTCAGTCAGTCAGTCACTCGGCCATCCACAAAGGTCGGCTTGACAGTCAAGTGGACCAGAGATTACAGTACCGATTAGGGGCGTATGTATACATTTTTGGTAAAACAATTGACTGTCATATTGACTGTTTGGATGACAGACACTTGACTGGCGCTCGAGTGCTATGGGAACCAATCATGAGCTGCAAAGTTCACCTTGATCAGGGTGTAATTGAGGGATTTCAAAATTGTGCATGTTACATAAATTTTAGTCGTTACCCACTATGTACATACATACATATATGATCTGTCTTACATACTAAATGTAAGTCGTAGTATGGTATGGTACGAATGAATTTTAATCAAAGCTTTTCTTATACCCATTATTACAGTATATCATGTTTTTGTAACAAGCCCCTTGACTCCTCAAGTGTTATGGGAACGCAGTTTTAGCTCAATATGCCAGTCCTCGCGGGCTTTGAATTCAGTGAAGTAGGTCACTGGTATCTTCTATGTAACGCGTTATCACGGATTATGGACATGGTTTTGTTCTACTCAGATTTAACAGATGTCATGAATCAGTTAACTTGCGAAACTCGGAAAAGCGGTAGACTTTGGATGAATGTTTTTCATCTAAACGGAACTACATACATACATATGTAGGCCTAAAAAACCTGGAAATCTCAATCTTTCTCTTCTTAATATTATGAAAAAGTTGGATTTAGTCTCGAACTTGGACTCATTTTCCATTGAGCAGGCTCTACATGTAGTACAATATGCGAAATGAGAGCAGTAACAGAAACTGGAAAACTATAAATAAACAAACTGCATGTTGAAACAATGAAGATAATTATGTTGTGACAAATCCAATGTGGTATGTTAGCGCACGCCGCACATTGTGGTGCTGGTTGACAATTGACATGCAAGAATCTGGGTCATGGAATATGAAAAGTGCAGTACGAAAATCAATTGAAAACTTTATGGAAAAGTATAAATAAACAGGTTGAATGTTGAAAAAATGAAAAGTCTGTGGAAAGTCATAAATTATACACGCGTATGTGGCGCACGTTTTGCGACAAGAAAATAACATTAAATGTCGTCATAAAATCGGGGGCATAAAGTCGCTCCTACCAGCCGTGTTTAGTCATCGGGGTGCAAAGTATGATAATCAGTCAATCAGTGAGTGAGTCCGTGAGTCAGTGAGTCAGTCACTTCGTGAGTTCATGAAAGAGGTTATATACAGAGTCAGTATACAAATGAGTGAATGAGTCAGCCAGACAGTCAGTGAGACTGTCCGTCAGTAAGTCAATAAGTAGTTTTATCATCCGCTATACCAGTCAGTCGGTCAGTGAGTCAGTGAGTCAGTGAGTCAGTGAATCAGTGAATCAGTGAGTCAGTCAGTCAGTCAGTCCGTGAGTCAGTGAGTCAGTGAGTCAGTGAGTCAGTCAGCCCATCAGTCAGTCAGTCTCAGTCAGTCAATCAGTCAGTCCGTCAGCACGTCAGTCAATCACCGCCGGGTTGTTATGTCGTGATTTGTTAGCACTACCGTAACTCAAACTGCCACCAACCCCCTCTATTCTTCCAATTGTTATCACCTAAAGTTATTGGTCCGGAGTTTTCGGGTCGTCCTTTCATAGGTAGCGCGTGCCGCTCTACCACTCACAATTCATTGGGAGACTAAATTCAAATACGCGCCATTTTTGGGTTCTTTCAAAACGTTTTGTGTGTAATTTTTCGAGGGACTTAAAATAGGATTTTGAGGCATACATGTATGTAGGTATGTAACATTTTCAAAACGACGCAAAGAGTGGCGGGCTTCTGTAAGATTTTTTCAATACATTCAAAAATTTGTACTTCACTGGTACTGTGTCGCGTTGAAAGGCTGAAGTCATTCAATAATAAATTAGTGACGTGAACTAGAGAGTATTGGGCGTTTTATTATAAGAACGAGGTTAATATATAGGGTATTTGGATTTTCCTGTGTAAACTTCTTTTCAACCATGGCAAGTGAATTAATTAATGGTGTAAACAAAAAATAACCCCTAAACTGTGAACAGCCAAACTTCTTCAACCACAATTTCGTGTGCGCGCGGGTACAGGGTGTACAGAAATATAATTTTTTCAGATATTGGTGTTTTGATTGTTTATGGCAATTAAAATGACAAGAACAAGAATAGCAACACGAATGAGTGGATTTGCAACAGGGTTGAACCAACTTTACTTGGAATCGAGTTTTTAAAATGATTTGTTGATACACATCATCACAAGTTCATTACATTAGCGGACCAGAAGGGTAAAGAAAAGTGGAATTCCCCCTCTTTGGAAGTTTCAAAAAGTGGAGTTTGTTCCTTGAAGGTGTAGGTAAAATGGTCTAATCTCTGCCGATTTCCCGCTCTTCGGCGAAATTCCCTTCTCTTTGGGAGGTTTCGCTCGTCCGCCAGTGCACACTATCATAGGTTCATCAGGTTCATTATAGTTATGCACTGGCGGACGAGCCAAACATCCAAAGGGAGGGGAATATCTTCAAAGAGGGGGGAATTTTCTGAAATCAAGCCAAATTACCTATACCTTAAGGAACAAATTGTAATTTTTTAAAACTGCCAAAGAGGGGGGAATTCCACTTTTCCCTCCCCTTCTCGTCCGCTAGTGTAGTTATGGTAGCTGCAGAAATTAGCTGAACTTCTATCCGATACATTGAACATTGTGTATACCACTTTATTGACGATTACGTAATTTACTGCCCCAATATAAAGGGCAGTATCGAGCTGGCTGCGACTTCAGCTACTGTCTGTCACACGCTACCGTACTACCGTATACCCTGTATGGCTTGTCAGAAGTTTCCGAGGTACTGATAACTAGAAATACGACACCCCCTCATCCCTACCCTACTCCGTCCAAACATAGCGGATCAACAGACCCATATTAAACCACAACTCACACCCCTACCTCAAAACAGAGTTTTTGTGTTCACGTACTTATTTTGCGAAACATTCCTCCATCGGGGGTAAAATTCCTAATATGAAGGGAATTACTAGCTTTCCCCACCGCCTCCCCCCCCCCCGCCGACCGAAGTGCGTCCGGCTTTGCCACCGAACCAAAAACAGCCGCCTCTGGCCCGTTATCACGAATTTAGTGACAGCCCGTATGGTGTAACTCGTGGCACCATTATTTTCCCGTTCTACCCATATCCATGCGATGATCCATGGAAATCCACCTGCTTAATCACAGGTAAGGGTACATCCAAGTCCGCCCTGGCAAAGAGGCGCCCTATAAGACACCTGCAACCCTGGTGGTAGGGTATTAGGACCCCTTCAAGAGCCGATCAGTAAACAGTGAAATAACCTGGTGGGGCCACGAAAGGTGATACCCAACCGCCGGTAGCTGTGGTTTGTTGACTTTTCACATGTGTGTTGGGACATAGTCACCGTAAGATTTCGGGTTATTGGGGGTTAGCGGGGGTATCGACTACCGTCGTGCGGGGCTGGTTGCGGTCGGCGGCGGCTTATGTGAAGATGGCTGGTTTGATTGATTGATTGAGTAATTGATTGATTGATTGGGTGATGTGATTGGCATAATTATGATTGCTTGGAGAACGGGGTTTATTGATTGGCTCTCAGCGCTTTTACGTGTGTGAACGTTGATTAAACTGATTGGTTCATCGATTGGGTTGCCTGATTGACGTTCTCACTTTTCTGGTGTGAGTGGTGTATCTGAATCTGCAGATGTTGCTTTGGTACTCACTAAGGCTTAGGTTAAGACACTGGCGGACGATCCAAACTTCCAAAGGGAGGGGAACATCCCTAAAGAGGGGGAATTGGCAGACATTAGACCATTTTATCTGCACCATACGAAACAAACTTTACTTTTTAGAAGTACCAAAGAGGGGGGAATTCCACTTTTTTTGTTCTTTCCTCGTCCGCTAGTGGCTTAGTTTTTAAACTTCATTCAAGATTCATGCGTTTTAAGTGCTATCGATTTCCAACGCTAGGCGACAGATCAGGAATCTGGTGGCTGATTGATTGATTGGTTTGATTTGTTAGCCACAATGGCGGAAGAGTCAACTCTCCAAAAGAAGGGATTTTCCTAAAGAGAGGAGAATAATCGGCTATTTCCAGGCCCGTATACCTACATCCTCAAGAGCCAATTCTACCGTTCGAAATGGCCAAAGAGGGAGAATTTCCCTTCCACGATTCCTCCCTCGTCCGCTAGTGATTGATTGATTGATTGATTGATTGATTGTTTGATTGGTTGATTGATTGATTGATTGATTGATTGATTGTTTGATTGGTTGATTGATTGTTTGGCGAACATTTTACAAAAGTTTTAGCTGGTTACTGAGATTGTTGTGGTATAAAATATTTTGTATCCTCAACTGAGCCTTATGTTCTGGCATGATGGCAGTTGAAGAATGATCTTAGCGTTCCTAATCGATTAGGAGACTAAATTCAAAAGTCGCATTCGCCTTTTCAGTAAGACCTTCCATGCACGAGCGGCGAAATGGGGTGGGAAAAGTAGAATTTCCTCCTCATGTTGTCAAACAGTAGAATTTGTTCTCTAAGGTGTAGGTAAAATGTCCCAAAAACTGCCAAGGTTCTCTACCTTTGGTGGATTTGTTCGTTGGCCAGTGCTTCCATGCATCACTGACGTTTGCAATGAAATCCGTGCACTTTTCTAGTCACTAGCGGACGAGGGAAGAACGGAAAAGTGGAATTGCGCCCTCTTTGGCAGTTCTAAAAAGTAGAATTTGTTCCCTAAGGTGTAGGTAAAATACCCCATTTTTTGCCATTTCCCCCCTCTTTGGACAGATTCCCCTGCCTTTGGTGGTTTGGCACGTCCGCCTGTGCCGTGGTTCGTGGAAACCTTATATTCGATGTCGGCACGAAAACGGACATCAAGACGAATGGCACTTATTCGAATTCAGTATCTTTATCAAATTAAAATGCTATACTAAAGTGAGATCTTCTTTTTATACTAGAATTTATTTGGTTATCACGGTTGTTTGGCGTAATCGACTACCGTCGGCATGATTGGCGGCTCAAGTGAAAAAAGGTGATTTATTGATTGATTGATTGATTGATTGATTGACTCTCATATTTTAGTGTGTGAAGAAAATACTGTTGATTGATGGGTTGATTGGATTTCATATCGGGTTGCCTGTCTATCATGGTTACCTCACCGTGCAAAGGATGAGTAGGAGGTTAGTGAGATTATGAGGCTTTGACTATGGCTTAGATTTTCATTTTGGTAACGTTTTCAAACAATGAGCGGCCTTATTTGAGAGAATTACCGTTTGATTGATTAAGTGATCGTTTGGTTGATGTATTTATAATAAGTAATTAAAGATGTGTTTCTTGGTTTCACCCACTGCCAGACCAGCTATGTAATCCTCCAAAGGGAGGGGAATTTCATGAAATGAGGGGAATCGACAGTTTTCAGGTCATTTTACCGACACCTTAAGCAACAAATCATATTTTTTGAAAACTCTTAAAAGGGGAACTCCCCTTTTCCGACTACTCCTTTTCCGCTGGTGGTTACACCTTCTGATAACTTGAGCTAAATAGCGGTGCTAATCAGACAATGTGAGGAATATCTGCTTTGAATGTATGTACTTGGAAGTGACTGATTGATTGATTGGATGGCTTTGCTGCCGTATATAACATTCTCGATCTTTAGCGGACCAGAAGGGGAGGGAATTGGAGGGAGTGGAAATCCCCCCTTTTTGGTGGTTTAAAAAATATGGTTTAATCCTCAATGTGGAGGTAAAATAACCTTATTTTCCGCCGATTCCCCCCCCCCCCTCTTTGAGAAGATTCCCCTTCATTTAGAGGTTTGGCTAGTCCGCCGGTGTTCTCAATTGAACGGAATTCTAGATTCAAAAGTCCGTCAGTCATTGAACATCAGCAAGTCTTTTCCCGACATAAGCAGCGAGCCAGAATCAGATCCGTTTACATTCTTATTCTACATGTATGTATAAATCAGCTTTTATAAGATGAGTAATGGATGAGAAAAGTCTCAAGGATGGGGCCTTTTAACCTAACTTATAAGTGGTGTTTCGGACAAAAAGAAGAAACCGCTTAACCTCTCGTATCCGATGTCTGCTAAAGATATCATATGTACATTTTCCCTGATTTTCCCTCCAAAAAAACTGTATGAATTAAGTGACGAAAAGTGTTTGAAATGCTACATGTACATATCTGTTATAATTCCATCTGAGCCTATAGAATCATCCCGTTTTTTGAAATCTCTCTATCCAGTTCTCTGAAAGAAGTCATCTGAATTTATATTTTTCGTCAATTTATGAAATTAGGCGAAATTTCCGACTTTTTGTGGATTGAACTTCATTCTACATAATTGAAGGTGTGTCAGAAAATACTTCAACAGATTGAGAATCCTAACTACATAAATGACAACGCTATATTTTGAGTCATCCAACCAACCTTCGGCTTTCCAACACTCTTTGGAAAGATTTTCCTCCCTTTGGAGGTTTGGTTCGTTCCCCCATGGCTCGATAATTATGTATCTTCTCTTTTTCACTGCATTTATAGAACAGTCCTTTAGTTGGGATTCTTAATTCTTGGAATTATTCACGATATATTTCTTGACATTTTTCCACTTCAATTAGTCTTTCTATTATGAACCTCTAATAACATATAACGTATCATTTTAAAAGGAGAAATCTTCACGTGGTGATTCATAGAGAAACTCGTGAGGAAACTTTCAAAGCGCGTCGCCAATTATCCTACAGGTTCTAAACTTCAATTCTATTTTACAACTCTAATTTAGAATGATATCGTGGGATTATGTAGTATACTTAAGCGGCGTAAGCTTAGGATTCCAACTTTCGCTGTTTTAATAACTGTTCACTAATTATGTTCTACAAAATGGTTGTATTTAGATCTACGTACATATGTATGTACTGCAGTTTCCTTTAATTAGAAGTGTCATTACACCAAATTGCTTTTATTTTTCCAAGAAACTATTTGCTCTCAGAATACATAGCTAAACTAAAAATATACCCAGTTCCGCGAGTCAGAACGCCGGAGACACAATTTTGGACAAAATTTCTCTAGTTGCCTAATATCCTATATCAAGTCCGAATCAATTCAACATATTTAGGATCCTAACTAAATGCCAATGCTTAATTTGTTTTCAATGTGCCTCCATTCCTTGGTCAAGTTGAAATATACCCAGTTCCTCGAGTCAGTTAACAGGTGACACAATTTTGGACAATATTTCTCAAGTTGCTTAATAAATCACGTCCGATTCAATTCAACATATTCAGGATCTTAACTAAATGACAATGATGTATATGAAAACAAATGGTATGTATATTGATTCATTGGTCAATCGATGGGTTGGTTTATTGAACAGTTATCTTACTCTTAGTGAGAGTCCCTAATGGGAAAGTTGCCACATTTCTTTTCACTGTTTCTGAATTAACGTTACGAAAACTTCCGAAAAAAGTTGCAACTTTTTCTGTGAACTATGTACAAAAGTCTTTCAACTATGTAAAGCACGATAGGAAAGTAATGAGGGAGTTTATTTGTGAATGAGGCTGTTTTCAGTCATGTATGTAGGTTAGGGTTCCAATTAAAAAGACCAGGGTTCCGATTGATCATTAATACCCTGATGAGAAATTCGGCGAAATATACCATGAGTCGGGCGTTTTTTCGGTAAGGAGTCTCAATGACTCTAATGTTTCACTATAAGACACAGGTCATTATGACGTATTCAACACACACTGATTTCGAATAAATCGAAATATGAAGAGTGGAAGCGCCAATATGCTGAGTCGTTTGGTCTTAGAAAAGGAACCAAGAAATAGATTATCAAAAACATAGACGGGCGAAGAAAATTACATTCAGGAGTGAATCATGAGATAGACGGCAAATTCGAATAAATTCTTCTAATCAATCGATGATGGAATCAGAAGTCAATGGAGAAAAAAACATTCCAACCCTACTATCCTATGTGCAAATTTTGCGATGCATGATTTTACACGTTTTTTCATATTTTAGATCAGATCAGGAGCAGCTGCGGCGATTGAGCACCACTTTTGCCAAAATACCACCATTTTCGCCAAAATACACTTCTACCGGAATTCAGCGCCTGATTTCCACTCCATAATTGCTGTCAATCAACGAAGATTATTAGGCGCCAGAGACCTACAGGCATCAGGGAGCGACCAAAAAAGAAGGATTTCCCCCCGGTTATTTTCTTATTAAAAGCTTTAATTAGAAATTCCAGAAACAGGAATGGATCATTCTTCTAAGAATAAAATTCAAGATTTTCAGATCGTCAAATTCCATAATTTTCTCCACTCTAGTCCGCCACAGACTAGGGCGCCAATATTCAGCTGTTGAACAGTCATCAGTAGAAAATGACAGACTGATTGACAGTAAGGCGTGACCGATCATCGAGTTGCGAGTCTGTCATTCTGGTCGACTGACTGACTGACTGACTGACTGACGGATCGACGTTCGTGTGACATGCTGACTGTCACTACCGTGAGGGAGTGGTTTACACTGATCGGTAAGTTTACAATGTTAGTTTGTCAGTCAGTTATTTAGTCAGTCAATTAGTTAACTAAATGTGGTAAGTCAGAAGAGTTTTAAGTCAACGGGCGTCCATATTCAGGTGTTGAACAGTCATCAGGGGAAAATGACAGACTGATTGACAGTAAGGCGTGACCGATCTTTCAGTTGCGAGTCTGTCATTCTGGTCGACTGACTGACTGTCTGACGGATTGACGTTCGTGTGACATGCTGACTGTCACTACCGGGAGAGAGTGGTTTACACTGATCGGTAAGTTTACAATGTTAGTTTGTTAGTCAGTTATTTAGTCAGTAAATTAGTTAACTAAATGTGGTAAGTCAGAAGAGTATCAAGTCAACGGGCGTCCATATTCAGGTGTTGAACAGTCATCAGTAGAAAATGACAGACTGATTGGCAGTAAGGCGTGACCGATCTTCGAGTTACTAGTCTGTCATTCTGGTCGACTGACTGACTGACTGACTGACAGATCGACGTTCGTGTGACATGCTGACTGTCACGACCGGGAGGGGTGGTTTACACTGATCAGTCATTTCACAACTTTAGTTTGCTATGTAGTCAGTTGTTTATTCAGTCAATTAGTCAACTAAATAGTCAGTCAGATTCGTATTTAGTCAACGGGCGTCAAGATTCAGCTGTTGAACAATCATCACTTCGAAAATGACAGACTGATTGACAGACAGTAAGGCGTGACCAATGACTGATTGGCGTGATCAACGGGTACGTTAGTTCGTTTTAAATAGTCGTTTCGTCAGTAAACCAATACCTACATAGCTTGATTTTTTCTTCAGTCATTAGGCTTTATTAATCAGCTGTTGGTGTGCGATCAGTAGGAAAAGACAGACTGATTAACAAAGACTGGTGTAAATTCCTCGAATTTCGACTCTGTCACTCAAAGTCAAAGTACTGACTGACACGGTGCTGGCGTGTGACATGATGACTGTCACATCTTGGGTGAGGTGGTTTATACTAATAAGTCATTAGAAAATGTGAGCTTGTTAAAAAGTCATTCAGTCAGTCGAACCGTTAAATTATTTTTTTGTCTTTCGCCAACAGGCATTGATAACCAGCTGTTGTTCTGTGATCAGTATGAGAAAAGCTACTGATTGACATCAATACTGGTCGAAGTTACTCGAGTTTAGACTTTGTCACTCCAGATTGATTGACTGACATGGTGCTGGCATGTTCATTCAGTCAGTCAGTCAGCCAGTCAGTCGCTCTAGTTCATCAGTCAGTCAGTCAGTAAATCAGTCAGTCGCTTTAGTTTGTCAGCCAGTCAGGCAGTCAGTTAGTCAGTCAGTCAGTTATGTACTTAGTCAGGCAGAATTCTGGTGACGAACTGTCTATCAGTCAGTCAGTCAGTCACTGAATAACTTCACGAATTCTCGACACGGAATACGCCAAGTGTCAAATTGAATAACT
>OZ038445.1:5405747-5438247 GCA_964036265.1 Daptonema setosum
GCGTGAGTTGAAATTTTCTTGATTGATTTTCCACATTGAATTATTTCTTTGTTCACACCTATTACACTACATTACATTCCATTCGTCCCTACATTTATTCTACTATTAATACCATCTCCATTTAACACACACTTATACTCGAATGTGCTGAATAAAAAAAAAGTCTTTGTTTCTCACCATTTCCATGCTTTTCCTGACAAAAACAGTCGTTGTATCTTGTTATCTTGCCGTCGTATTTATCTACCTATCGATTCCTATCCTGATTGGGCGACTAAAGCTTCAGTTTGGATTGTCCCGCCCCTCCCATCCCACCAAGAACCAACGTTTCACAGACCTTTCCTTGCTTAACTCAACTTAATACCTGCATCATAGCGCGTGTGCTCTAGTCATCAACACCCCGTCACTCGGTTCTCCAACTGCACCCAGTCAGGTAGCTGGACTCAACTCAACTAACCACCGTTATAATAACAACAACTTGTTTTATTAAGTGTAACATTGATTTGATTTCGATTTTTTCCCACCAACCTAAAACCTGAACATGCCCATTGATCCACCCAAAGACATTCCTCCACCCCACCGGCGCCCGGTTTATGCAGTTCCTGATGCACCAAAAGGTTACCTTGATTTACGAATAAAAGTTAACAACAATAGTCTGATATGTTGTTTGGATCAAGGTTAGGCTATAGTCAGAGGTGGGCCGCGGGGGGGAGCGTGTTTACCCCCGCTTTTCAGGGTCGGCGGGTAGCCTACCCCCCCTAGACAAAAATTTAGGTCGCCTACCCCTCCCCCCCTACTCGAAATTTTTGAGAAAATCCGCCTCAAAACCTCGATTATGAGGCTCATTTCTCAAAAAAATTTGGCTGTGAGAATTTTTTTTCGAACAAACACGTTTTCTGGGTTACTTTTCTTGGTTAAAACCTGAAAAAACCGGTATATGTGATGTTTATACTTTATAATAGTATTTTTGGTAACAAGCAAAGCAAAAAACAAAGTTTTTTTCCGACATTTTTTTCTACCCCCCTCCTACCCGACCTTACCCCCTCCCCACTTTTCGGGGTGAGGGGGGTAATCTGAGATTTCAAAATTCTACCCCCACCCCCTGCAAAACGCCAAAAACCCGGCCCACCCCTGGCTATAGTGAAGTATTGGTGTCCGCCACTACGGCTGCTAGTGTTACGTTCTATTCTACATACATTGATTAGTTGATTCTATGTATATTTGTCTAGCCCAGTTGTTTACTGCTTTCTAACTTGTCTACGTGTAGTTGTCTAGCAAGATGCTCCTGTTTTCCCGATATTGGTAGATTATACTCTGACGCTATATATATTCAGTCAGTTCACTGCATCAGTGCTCATTGTCAGACCCGTGTGTTCTCTCTAATCATTAACATTTCTTTCTGAAGTTAACATCTAATGAAGTAACAGCCTACTCTTGTATATATAACAATAGCAAATCAAAGGGGGAGTTCTACCCCTCAGAGTTGGTTGCCACCAAGCCTACAAAATGTATAATAAAAACCCAACAGCCTTAATCTAACCTAAAATCTGAAAATGCCCCTTGATCAACCCGAAGACTTTTCTCCACCCCGTCGTCGCCGGCCGGTGTATGCAGTCCCTGACTCTGATGCACCCAAAGGTTACCTTGATTTACGTATAAAAGTTCACAAACAGTCTGATTTGTTGTCAAGTTGTTTGGATTATGGTTATGCTATGATTTCTGTTTCTCTCTTCTCGTTCTCTGCTAATGTAATGTTGTTTTGTCTTGTTATTTTGCCGTTTTCTCAGTCTGTGTGAGGTAAGACTGTTTTTTACTCACTAGAAACGTCTTGTTCATTGTTGCTCTATTTAACTTGTTGACTTCCTGAACTCACTCGAAAACTTTCTTAAATTGTAAACCAATTGAGATTTGATTGGCTCCACTTGATCCAGTATCTGATTCATATTTGTTCATCCGTTGCAAAACTGACTGACCATTCGACCAATGCCAAGGCATTCTATAACTGAACGGACTATTGGCAGATCTAATATTGATACATTTTCCGATTGATCCACGCTGGTTCATGCTTTAATAAGTTATAACTATGTATCAGTATAATAGCTGATAACTTCGAAAAGAATAAAATGAAATGAAAAAAAAACATTCAAAAAAAATTCTTCTCCATTACAGATGCCAAAAACGATAACACCACAAAGCCACTAACGGACGACGACCCCTACAACATGGACCGTATGGAAGGCGCAGCAGCAGCCAGTGCGTCCACCACCGCACCCTCGGCTTCGGCGCTTACGGCTGCGGCACAGAAAATTGCCGACATCATTGCGACGCGACCGCGCTCCAAATTTCGTCGCGGACGGGTTGGTTGAGCACATAGCCCATTCATAATTTCTTCTTACGGAAAACGTGTAAATAAAAATACAAAGTGACTGACAGTACAAAAAATACACAAATTAAAATAACCTTGTCTTTCTCTCCGACTGATTCCTTCTTCTTCTTGGTGATGCCTTTTGCAATTTTCTCCTTCTTGAAGGAGTCGGCAGGTGAAACTGTTTCTGTAAAACTTTTCACGCTTTCAAAGTGAAGTTTGGTTGTCTTTTCTGTATGGTCCAGTGCAGTATGTGGGGCACTGGCATCTGGAGCTGATGGTCCTGATTTGAAACCTGGCTTGACACACACACTGAACTGAACTGAAGCCATAAGGCACACTAATACCATATCAGAATGGTGTTTTCGTAGTGGCCAGAGAGTTGAATAAACTGACGGGCAACGGCAGAAGCCCCAGAGCAACGCGTCAGGATCTGTGTCTCAAGTCAGGTTTCGAACTTAGGACCGCCGTTTTTCGAGGCCGGCGCCCTACGCACTAGACTAGACAGGCGACTAGACACTGACGACGTTGCTCGTAGTGTGTCGTGATGGCTTAGTAATGAATAATTCCCACTCTCAGTAAAAAAAGTTTTTGTTCCATGATATACGGATTTATCCATTGCAGCGACGACCTCCACCGGTGCTGGACGGTTCGGACGAGTCGTCGGGCCCGCTCACGGACTTCTCAATCAATTTTGAATCGCCGTGTTCAGAGGACAAGGAACAGGGTTTGTTTTCATGTTAATGTAGTTATGTTTATTTTCACTTTTTACTTATAACAGTTTTTATGTTAATGTTGTTATATTTGTTTTCAATTTTTACTTATAACAGTTTTCATGTTAATTTTGTCATAATTGTTTTTGATTTTCACTTATAACATTCAGCCAAACTAGCTGCCGCTGCCAAGACGGCGGAGCGCCAGCCGTTGCGCAGCAAGCAAGAGGAAGACGAGGCGCGCTACGCCGAGATGGATGCCAAAATCGAGCAACAATACGCCTATAGCAAAGCGTGGTACGCGATGCGCAAGGCGGCCCTGGTTGGTGTATGAAATTGTTTATCAGGCTTAAAAGGCTTGATGAATTGCATTTTGAAGCTCTTGAATCCTTTCTTGGTATACTACACAACTTTTCTGAGTGTGTGTATGAGTTCGTGATAGTGAGTAAATGAGTAAGCCAGCCAATCCTGTATTATGGATAACTCTAGTTAGCAAATAGCAAATGAGTGAGTGAGTATACGAGTGCGTCGATTCGACTCTAATTAAGAAGATTAAAGATCTTTTTTCACAGGCGCCCGGTCGCAAAAACTACGCGGATGAATGGGTTCTGAAGTCGTTCCATCTGGACTCGTCAAACGAGACGGATTCGTCGATGCTGCAGACGTCGTCCACGGAATCATCGGCCGTAACGAGCAGCCACGCCACGGGTGGCGATGACGATGTCTTTTTGGGTCGCGGTGTCACCGATGGTAATGAAGTCGCATCGGCGGTGAGTCCCGTCGTTTTTCGCTTTTTTCAAATTTTCACATTCAAATTGTCATTTCACAGTTTCATGTATGAATGAACTGGAAAGATTTTGTTGTTACTGTGCGCCCAAAACACTTACGGGGTGCCTTCATAGTCGGAGTTGCAACTTTGTTCGAAACATTTCTGTAAACCCTTTCCACTTCACAATCAATTCCGAAACGTTTTTGAAATCGAAACAGGAAGAAAAAAATGGAAAATGTCGAAACGAAACTGTAAAAGGTTTACAGAAAAGTTGCGAACAAAGTTGCAACTCCGACTATGAATGCACCCTTACATGAGAGACTGAGACATCATATTGTGTTGTACAGTCAGTTTTCGCTTTTTTCATGTATGAATGAATTGAATAGATTTTCTTGTTACTGTGCAAACAATACTTGTATTTTAGACGTCATATTGTATTTTTATATTGGTTTAGCCTCAGTGTAGTTACCTGCTCCTGGTTGATTCATATAGTGCATGTACAAGAGTGGGGGAGATCAGTGAGAGTGAGGAGAGTAAGCGAGGTGAGTGAGTAAGTTACGTATTTGTTGACGTGTTAGTGAGTTGATGAGTAAGGTGAGATGGTGTGAGTAGGTGGGGTGAGTGTCATGACTCATGACTAACTGATGCCATTAGTGACAGGGACAACTGCATGACTCGACAAAGTTGTCGTTCATGTATCGTTAATGTGATGCAAATAAAAATTTGAAAAAATGAAAAAGCCTGTCGCAGGTCGACCAAGACACTGGAGAAGAAGAAAAGGATGAGGAAAAAGACGAGGACGAGAATCAAACGGTGGACATGACCGCTGGTGAGGAGGAGCAGCAGGAAGATGATGAGCAGGAGGAGGAAGATCGTGATGAGTCGGTAACGCCACAGCCTGATGATCAGCTTGGACAGGGTCTGTCACCGTCTAATAAACAAATGTTGGTTTACACTCTGCTTGCAAGTTTACATAAGTCTGTTGTTCGTACTTCCTAGTATATTTATCAGTACCTTAGGATGTACATGTCTGGTCGTGTTTAGGACACAACTTCTGTATATGTCTGAACGTCTGGTGTCTGGGTCGTTTTCAGGACACAAGTTCCGTATATGTCGGGTCGTTGTTCTCACTTTATAAGTTCAGTTTTAGTGACCGTTATTGTATCACAACTTTTCTTTATCGTAATTCCGGTGTAATTTCATGAAAACCGATGCGGTTTTTACGACCGATTATATACGAGTCAACCCATTGCAATCTATCCGGACCGGATTGTTCTTTTACTCGCATGGTGTATCGTCTAACAATCTTTGTCATCCATGAAATATTATGTATCAAGTCAACCAGTGTAAACTTTTCACAAATTACTTTAAAAAAATTTCAGGAAAACCAACGACGAATATCAGGAGCAGGACGATGATCTGATTGAAGATGTGCATTTGAGTGTTGACGATGGTGAGGGAGAGCGTCATGAGCAGGTGAGATTAATAGGATGCTAATCCATTTATAGCATAATAATAACACTTGATAATATAGGCCAAACTTTACGTACTTAGCTTAACCTATGCGGCGTTTGCTCTGGAAGTGGCGGTTTTCCTTTCATTTTACCTACACCTTAGGGAGAAAATTCTACTTCTCAAAAATGCCAAAGTGGGGGGATTTCCACTTTAGTGCTCTGTACATCAACATTCGTCATCATCTTCGTTTAATTAAAAGTTTGAGTTTGAATGCGCGCCATTTTTTGCTGCAGAGTTTTTTTGTTCAGTCAGGGTTTCTTTTTTTCCTGCATTTTCTGGAAAACCTTTTACCAGACATGTGTTGAGTGGCAAGCTTTTGTGCAAAAGACGTATTGGGTGGGAAACTGGGTATTTGTGAACTCTGAACTCAAAAGCGTTAATTGAAAAGGGTTTTGTGTCAAACACAGATCGTATTCCCGAAAATCTGAAATTGTATTTTTGTGCTTCAATTGAATATATTTATACTTTATACAAGCCCACACTTCTTATACAATTAATTATCAATCATTATTGATCAGTTTTTTTAGTACGATGAATTCAAATTTCCAATAATCAATCATTATGGATCAGTTTTTGCATTTGATGAATTTAAAATTCAAGTGAAATGGAAGTGTTTCAGGTGGAAGAATCGGACGATACGAGTCGTATCCAGACCGCCCGACATGCGACTGCACTCATTGAGCACGACCAACTGTTGGTATAATATTTATTATTTTATTTGTATTTTGTTCTTGTTTTCCATCACTAGATGAAGTTTTTATGATTGAATCTACTCCTTCTATGCTGCGGTCTTTCATTATTTGGGGTTTTATTCGGAGCCTTTAAAATCCAATAAGTTAACCGCAATGTTCGTAGGCTGTCCATTTTTTTATTACAAATTGAAACGTATTTATGCGCGTGTTAACAATTTCGACGATATAAACATTATCCTCAACCAACATGATACTTATACCATATGATACAGATACATGCCTATAATGCATTGTTCATTACGGGACCATAAAAATAATTTTTTATAATGATAACAAGAAATCCTGACCGAGTTATAATATACAGGCTGTCACGCACACCATCCCCCATATTGTGCCCGGACGCCGACTCGCAGCATGTGGTACTTGATGACACGGTCCATCACGTCTCACCAACCATCGTGCATCATGACCGTCAACAACAGCGATTGGTCGATGCTCAACAACAACAACAACATCAACATGAGAAATCATCAACAACAACAATATCGGCACCACAACAACAACAACAACAACAACAACAACAACAACAACAACAACAACAACAACATGAGGAATCGTCATCAACACCTATACAACAACAACAACAACAACTCCAACCGGGTAGCTTGACCCTGGAGGCTGAGAAGCTCATTGACGCCGTTGACCTCACACTCAATGGTGAAGATACACTCATCATAAGCGGTGATGAGCAACAACAACAACAACAACAGCTAGCTGATGAGAGTATAGTGTTCATTGATTTGTCGCGGCTTGGTAACACGACAACCAACAGCAACCAGACGCTGAGCAACAGTCCGACTACTGTTCGCAATGTTAGTGGTTTGCGCAACGACAACAACAACAACAACAACAACATAAACAATGATGATAGCTACATTAACAACAGACACAACACCTATCAAAGCCGTGCGCTGAATCAGACTGACCGTACGAGCCCGGTCATCGGTGTCAGTGGTCTGCGCAGCAACAACAATAACAATGAAGATAGAAGGATCAGCGTCAACAACATTAACAACATTAACAACAACAACAGCAACATTAACAACAACAACGATCAGCCTGAAGGTACGATGAGCTCGGTGATCGCGGACGTTACAACGACGATTCGAACTTCGTTAAGTGGCGGTACTGGCACTACAGTAACCACACTGAATCATTCCGTTACCGTAACCCAAACCGAGCCGAAAGTCGTCGGTCAGCTCGAGGTGGGTTAATTTTTATTTTATTGTTTGAGTTAGCACAAAGTTACTGTTGCATTTGAGTTTTGTGTGTATCGGTTACCGATGGCAACTTCAATATCAGGTTCATGACGACCCAACAACACCGATGGACAAGACGGTTTCCCGATTCGTTGACCATGTTGTACCATCCGAGGGTGTCCAACAGGACGATCGTACGGTACCTGATGACCTGATGGCACCATCTGACCTGCCAGGTGCCGCGGATTCGTCAGCCAACCAGCAATGCCATCAACGACGTCAGAGTGCTCGCTCATCCTCCTGGGTGACGGTTGGCGTGATGTTTTTGTTATATTTTATTATTAATTTTTAAATCTTCATGCTAGAACTTTTCACATTTCTACTACGAGTTCTCACTTGATAATTAAGTTGGCACTGGGCTAATCAGGGCTTAGTTGTACTTGTTAACGTGATGCAATTTTTTCACCTGGTATGTCGTTAAGATGTTAAGGTCATCATTCTCAGCAGAAATTCACATGAGTTTTTATGAATTAAGTGGGATACTGAGACTCGAATTCCCTTACGTTACTCGTCTTCTTTACAGGACGACGAGCCAACAGATGTGACGTTGGATGTGGCCACGGCTGCCCAACATTCCACTCGTGGTGCCGTGGAACAGATTATCACCGTCGATCATTGTGCTTCATCGATGCCATCAGGTTTGTGCCAGATATATTCAAGATTTAGTTTTGTTGTCTAATTTCCGGATCCGAAAATAGTTTCGTCATTATCAGAGCTAACTTGTTGCATGTGTAGCCTTCGCTAGTGCGGATGGTGTCAGCCTTGAAAACTGGTTCAAACGTGCCTGAGACTGACATAGCATTTTAAGTTATGTCAGTAGACTGTTAGCAGTATGTCAAGTTAGATTTTAAGTTAGCTAGAATTAATATTATTATATTGTATCATATGTATTATTATTACGTATTTCATGTTTATAGCAGAATATTAACCAGAATATTTTCTCTTCATTATCAGAGCTATTTAAACTACTTTCTACCTTATTGCATGTTATACTCACTTAGGGTTGATATTCTAAATTGATTTGATAATTGAAACATTTACAGGTAACACACCCGCCGATGGTTCTCGCACCAGAATCTTTGAGCAACAACAGCCGCCTATGCAAGAACAGCAACATTTTCAATCACAACAACAACAACAACAACAACAACAACAACAACAACAACAACAACAACAACAACAACAGCAGCCAATTTTGCTACAACCACAACAACAACCAATTTTGCTACAACCACAACAACAACAACACATCCAGCAGCTGCCGTGCCACCCTCAGCATATGCAACAACAACAGCACCAACCACTTCAGCACGGGCAGCAGATACAACAACAGCATCAACAAAAACCGCAACCGCAACAACACAATCGGCAATTACAACAACAGCAGCATAAACAACAACCGCAACAACAACAACAAGAGCTGCAACAGCTGCAACAACAACAACACCCGGCGGTCAACGAATCGGCGACGGTTGTGCTCGGCCAGGACATGGACGTGTCCGAAGACATGGTCAACGATTCACTGATGGACTCGCCCATCTACTACGACCCGAGGCAGACACCGAAAGGTTTGTGTGTGTGAGTGAGTGTGTGAGTGAGTGAGTGCGTGAGTGAGTGAGTGAGTGAGTGCGTGAGTGCGTGAGTGAGCAAGGAGCAGATCGGAGTGGATCAGCTGGATGAACCAAATGAGGAAGGGAAGTTTAATACGTACGTAAAAGATCAGCCAGATATTAAGGATGAGGAGAGTTGAACCATTGCCTTTTTCAGTACTCGGCGGCAATGCACTGGTGCTGGATGAGGCGCCCCTGCGATCGGGCGCCGTACGACGGCCGATGCGACCGCGTCGAGTGGACGAGAGTGAAGAAGGAGGTTGGCATTGAAA
This sequence comes from Daptonema setosum, assembly GCA_964036265.1. Taxonomy (NCBI): domain Eukaryota; kingdom Metazoa; phylum Nematoda; class Chromadorea; order Monhysterida; family Xyalidae; genus Daptonema; species Daptonema setosum. Next base: position 5,415,000 of record OZ038445.1, read on the forward strand.
TATGTATGTAAGTGAAAAAATATGTTTCAAAATTCTGAAGTACTCATATCATAAAAAACGTTTCAAAAATAACATACAATGTTAAGCATAGTTTTTACAAAGTATCATATAAAAGTATAATAATATCATGAAACATCGTAAACTTCTCTTCCAGAATTGTTAGAGGTGCCACCGATGCCGGCGCTGGATGCCAGCCAGGCCAACTCGACCCTGACGGAGGACGAGTCCATGTCGCAGATCACGGCACGTAATACGGCGGTTGGTATCTATCACCGTTAATGATTGACTGGTTCTCTGATTTAGTGACTGATTGGGATCGACTGATTGAAGTTCAATATTACTTGCATTGCTTTGTATGATCATACAAAAATGGTAAACTCGGGCATGGATTGGCTGAAAATCTGATTGATCGATTAACGGACTGATTGAGGGACTGACTGACAAAAAGATTGACTGACTGACTGACCGACTGACTTGACTGGTAAACGTCTAATTTTCCAGATAAACACCCGTCGATCGCTGATTCCCACGTCGCCGCCGCTGAGCACCAAAGCGATGGACACTCCTGAATCCAACACCAGGTACCGTAAATTGTTGTTATTTATTGAATATTCGTTTGATAAACTGTCGACAGGCTTAAGGGAATTTGATACTACGTGGTTCTGAGAAAACGAAAAGTTTCAATAGATACATTGTTATTTTATGCGTATCTAAGGAGATTTGAACCAATCAACAAAAGGAATTTTTTTATCAATGTGTAAACTTCGTCTGTCATCACCAGACACAAAGTCAAGCGTCTCGGTGAGCATCGTCGTAAAGCTTCCGAAGAGTCGACGATCACGATGGTACAGACAAAGACCTCCAATACCTCCGGTATCTCCGAGTCAGATGGTACTGATGGTAAAGATACGAAAGAGTCGCCGTGGTCAAAAAGATCTAGATGTCATGATAAAGTGGAGCACAAGCCGCAGGGCGCAATGCTGCAGGCACTGCGGCAGCTGCAGATGTGAGTATGTAGCTTGTTCAGGGTTTCTTGCGATGAAAAAATGTTTATTTGGATCTGTTACACACATATACAATGAATGTAGCGCAGCGTTCGAACGTTGTCAGAATGATATGTGAAAAAAACTGAAATTTTGAACGCGCGCCCAAAACAGGTTTGAATGCAATCTGCGCGCGTAATTTTTCTAAGTAACAAGAAACCCTGATCAAGCCAAGCTGTACCGAAACTGTGGAGTTCGGGTCAATTCAGTTTATCTCATGAGATTTAAAGTAATTCAGGCAAATTTTGATTTATTATGATGAAATAACGTGTTACATGTTTCTTTCAGTGGTCAATTGACCCCGATGTCACCCTCGTCATCGGCTGCGATCAGCGATGACCGGCAACGTCTGAATGAGTCGGCGTCGACCAGTGCCGCCTCCACCGAACCCATACCTCAGATGGTATTGTTTTTTTTATGTTTTTTTATTCTTTGTTTTTGTCATTCTGTTGTTGCATTGCATTATGTTCATTTATCCTCGGGTTTAATTTGTTCTTTATTGTATTATTTTGTTTGTTCTGTTTGATTTCTTGTTTGGTTCGCTTCTACTTAATGAATTCGTGAGTAAATAAATTCCATTCCTACCAGAAAATTTCAAGGACGTAGGTAATGAATTATACGTTACACTTCACAAGCTCCACCACTGGAGTTTGCGTGTATATTTTTGTTCACGAGTCAGTCCATTGGACTGGATCATTTTTGAATGGGCGGGCTTTTGTTGGGTAATTGAAAGAAAATGATACGGGTCTCAAGGCATGATCATGCTAATGATATACAATATCGGTGGCAACCTTTTAAAAACTTTTGCGTTAAGTCAGAATTTAAGTGTTGGAGACGCGCTCAATTCTGTTCAAGTTACTTTTTTCAGTTTTTATTGTGTTTTGCTTGTCGACAAGATGCCAATCGCAATACCGCATGCATGATTTTGTGCGGTTAAGAAGTTTCATTTTTGAGTAACATGAAACAGTTTTATATTTCAAACGAGATCCTTTTCGATCTATTGCACGTAAACAAACGCGTGCACAGTTCCTAGTTTGCTCTATATAATAGTTGGTGTTAATTGAAAGTTGCGTTTGAGTTACATGTGAACTCGTAACCAAACTATGCACAAAGCCTTATTTGCATAACTTGAAGGTCCAATAAGTTGCGTAAAAGTTTGAGTTACATAAGTTTCCGATCAAACTAACATGAATTTCTGATCAAACTAACAAGTCATGCCATCATGTACTTGCAGATGCCCGTGCCACGTCCGTCTCGGCGAAGCGTCGTCTTCCAATCGCCCGTGTCGGTGATGGCCGAGATCGGCGCATCGGTGGATCGTCAAATGGTAGATGTTTTTAATGTAATTTTTATTCAAAATTGAATTGGGGTTGGCATTATAAACTCGGTGCATTCTATTTTCGTGCTATTTTCATGATAGAATCAGTTTCTCGATCCGTTAGGAATGCGATAATGGCAAGGCATCGAAAAGTTATATAACAGTGAATGAGAAAAAGTGTGTGTATCTTTATGTTTGTCCTCTTCAGTCTGATCCCGCCAAACTGCCTATCACTGAATCGGCGGGTATTCATGAATCTGTTACTCCACGATCGTCCATGGTGGCCGCGCATGCATCCACGTCGTTATCGAGTAAAGTTCATCAGGAAGAAGTCCAGAACAGCGGCGACGAACCCATGGATATACCGCATCAGCCACAGGTCGGCCGTGAAAAATACGGGAACAGCCAGCATGGAAGTTTTTTCACTTTCCTCAACTCAAACTACCTGATTTCAATTACCAAATATACAAAACTTTAGACCAGTCGATCTGAGTCGTCAATCAACGTGGAGGAACGATCGTCAGCCAAGGCCGACACCATCGGCGATCGTCGTGGTCAGGAATCGGTGGACGTACGATTGTCATCGACACCTGCACCAGGTATGGTTAAAAACGGATGAGAATGGGTGGGGAAAGTGGAATCACCCTCTTTGGCGGTTTCAAAAAGTTGAATTTGTTCCTCAAGGTAGAGGTAAACTGGCCTGAAAATGGCCGATTCCCCCTCTCTTTGACGAGTTTCCCCTCCCTTTGGAGGTTTGACTCGTCCGCCAATGGGTATGGTAGATTAAGAAACTTCACTAGCGGACGAGTGAAGAGCGGAAAAGTGGTTCCTCACTCAAGGTTCATGTAAAACATGCTTCAAAATGCCATTTCTCTCTGTTTGGAAAAAGTTCTTCTACCTTTGGAGGATTAATTAGTTCGCCAGTGAACGTGTGAAGAGTGAAGAACGGAAAAGTAAAATTCCCACCTTTGGTTCAAAAAGTCGAAGATGTTCCTCAAGGTTTATGTGAGATATAGCTTGAGAAAATGCCAATTCCCCTCTTTGGAAAAAGTTTTCATACCTTTGGAGAATTATCCCGTCCATGTATGTTGTATCATCGACCCCCTTCTCGTGGAAAAAGATAACTTGAAACTAACTTGAGCTTATGGCGTTTTATTCGTGTGGCCTTCATAGCCTAAGCTATCGCGTAACATCATCTTGTTGTAGAAGCTCATCCTTTTCTTTCTTCATATTTTAATTTCTTCATGTTACTTTTTAATTCTAATTCATAATTTTTACCCACAGCACGTTCTGCCCGATCACAACGCGGTGTTTGTTTGGTGCCGTACCCGATGACACCTGGTTGTGACGAAGCATCGTTTAGGTCGGTTTGATATTAGTTGAAAGTATTTTTCATTTTTATGCAAAAATTCTGTTTTTTTTTCAATCAAAAATGTTTTCTTTATGCAAAATTTCTGTTTTTTTAATCTTTTCCTCAATTTGTTAACGTCTTTGTATCAATGCATCTTCAAAAATATTGAGCTAAATTGTGACGGGTCGTCTGTGTTTCACATAGTTCATGAAAAATTTCAGACATTTTCAGATTTTTGAAAAAAATTTACGGATTCCGAAATTCCAGATTTGCATCATCGAAACTTGCTGATCAGTCTGGTTTCGACCCCGCCGACCTGGATATCGCTGGTGGTGCTGAATCCATGGCACATGTACGTCTGGAAGGCCTGCCGGTGGATGATAACAACCAGGAGACATCTGAAACCACTACTTCGGAAGCTGACATGTCTGGTTTGTGGGAAAATTCCCTACCTCAGGCGGTATTGTCCACCTATGTTGTGTCACAAGAATTATTTTCATTACCACACTTATTGAACAGGATGTGCTGTGCTGAATCCCGTGTGTTTCAAATAAATAGCAAAATATTTTCCGCATTTGTTGTTGTTTTCTAATGATCTAAAAAAATTGCTGAATTGTTCAAAATTTCAGCGTTCGTCGAATTGCCACCGAGTCGCTGGGATCGATCGGGCGTGACACATCAGTTGGATGAATCGATGGTGCAGGTACCGGCCACTGCGCCGTGTGCCAGCGCCAGTGCCCGTTCACGATCCATTCTGGCTGACAGATGTTGGTATATTCGCCTGTCTAGTCTTTATCGCATATCTAGTCTTTATCGTAAACTCTAAATCATACATTATAACTATAATTAACTAAATGCAATTTCAGCGGTGGTCTCAACCAGTGCCAACAATACTTCTATCTGGGGTGTTGCCGATGATCTGACGGCACCTGGTGATGCCCGATTCGTCGACCACAATCGGACTGCAGGTAGACTGGCATTTGATTCATGTTTCTGGGACATTTGGATGAAAAAAATCCAGATCCGGTCGAAACATCTTTACGATTTTTCTCTGATATCTACGGTCACGTGGGTACTGCTCATCAAATCGAATAAGTTTGCTTTCCATTATGACCGGCAAGCTCTTGATTTCTAGAGGGTAACTTAATTTTTTTTCGTTTGTTTCGTTTGAATTGCTTATGTTATAAGTTCTTCATTTATTTGATGATTATGCTAGTTTGTTGGTTGCTTGGATGAGTTTTCTGTTGGCTGATGTCGGTGTGTGCTTCTGTTTGTGATTGATTAACAGACGGCCCGAGAGATGTCGGTTTATCATTGCATTTTATTTATTTATTTCCATTAGATTAGGGTCGAGACTTATGATGATTCAGCCTCCCACCGCACCACCAGCTCGATGATTTGCCTGCCGGCCACGTGCTGGGACACGTTGCGCAGTTCGACAACGATCGGCGGGATGGATATCGATGAAGATGATGATGACAACAACACCAGCTACAACAACAACAACAACCGCAACAACACCAGCTACAACAACAACAACAACAACAGCGACAACAACAATAACAGTTTGAATGAATCGCACGCGGTCGAATCGCCCGATCGGACGGTGGGACAACGGAGCGGTGAGGGGCGGCTGGAGCAACGACGTGTCAGTGGATCTGGACGAACCGAGTCGATGTCACCGCCGCCGCCATCCGGCTCGATTCGTGCCCAATGTTGGCTTGGTTTTATGATTTAGTTTAATACTATTATTCATGCTCGATGATTGCTCTGATTTCATGATTCAATTAAGTGAATCAAGTTTTTTTGCATTGTGCATGCTCTTTCATGTTTTTTTTTCGTTCATAATTTTTTGTAGGCTTTCCCCTCTGTGGAATAGTGAATAATGCATGTTTGCTTATGTTGTGTGTGTCAGCCTGCGATTTCATTCATGTGCGCGTCAGAATCAGATGAAGCTCATTTTTGAATTGGCGCGCAAAGTCTGGTCGTCTTTTGTGAGCGCACGTTTTGGTATCAGACGTTTACCTTTGCCATGATTAATTTGAATTTGGATGAAAACGTACCACATCTACATTACATTCATCGTGTGAATCCTCAAAATTGGAGTGGCTCGATCAGTCTGACTCAGTCAATCAATCAGTCAACAAACAGACTAATCAATCAATCAATCAATCAATCAAACTTTCAATAATTGCAGCGTCCGACCGCGAGCGTCAGCCGTTCTGGGCGATGCAACAGGCAATCACCGATGATGATGATGATGATGATGAGGCGAATGCGGACGATGCTTATGACGTGACGGAAACTCGATCGAATGAGGAAATGTCATATTCAGATATGACATGGTTGGTAACATTGAATCAATGAATGAAACGGTGAACAGAGAATGATTTGACTGGTCGACTGGCAGAAATGGTGACTGACAGGACGTAATGACTGAATTAATGAACGAATGCAGAATTGAATGACTGAGTGACTTGATTGGTGAAAGAATGAGGGAATGAGTTCAAGTATGATTGACTGACCGACAGACTGACAAAAAAAGTTTTTTGATTTTTTTGTGTTGCAATAACAATATTTTTAATGTACTAAATTGTTGCAATAATTGTTGCAATAATTTTATATGTTTATCTTATTACTGACTGATTGACTGACAGGCTGACTAACTAAACTGACTGACTGGCCGACAGACTGACTGATTGATTGACTGACAGACTGAATTGACTGACACTTTCAGCGATAGTCGTCGCTCATCGATGGCGCGTCGTTCGACAGCGTCGGCGACTTCCGACGATTCGGTATTGTATGTACGACGTCCGCGTCGCAAGTCGAGTCGGGTCGACTTCGACGATCCACGAACGTTCGCCTACTCGGATGGACATGAGCGCGTGCCGCGGATGCCATCCATGAATCGTGTGTCTACTTCTGGTTGGTGAGTGAGTGAGCTTCCTAATTCACTGACCGAATGGTGAAACGGATATTTACGGCAGGAACCCTCTTACGCGTTCAGATACCCACCCACTGACTGATTATTTCACTTACTCACTCAATCTAAACTCATCCACTGACTTTTGATTCATTCACTCACTCACGCACTTCAGTTTCGCATGGCAGCGACTCACCGGCGCCCGTTCACGTGGTGATCGCGGCCAGCAGTTCGCAAAGCCTCGCTGATCGCAGGCAGAAGGCGGTGCTGGCAGCGCCCAAACTTCGTTGGTCACAATTTTTTATTATCATTTTTATATTCTTTTTGATTATATTTTTTAATACTCTAAATTCGATATAGTTTCTTTACTTCATAGCATAGCATTCTTAATTGATTAGAAAAATACTGAAAAAATGTGCGCCGTTTTCAGGTGTTTGTGATTTTTTGCATAGGGAAAAGAGTGTTCACAGATCTCATTGCTTATGTTCGTGAAGCGCATGCATAGATAAAGCTTACCTAGATATTTCAGTCAATTGAGATGGATGTACTACTCGTTCACTCACTCACTCACTCACTCACTCACTCACTCACTCACTCACTCACTCGCTCACGCACTTACTCGCTCACTCAATAACTCACTCACTCACTCACACTCGCTCACGCACTTACTCGCTCACTCACTCACTCACTACTCACTCACTCACTCACTCACTCACTCACTCACTCACTCGCTCATTTCTTCAGACGTACCCGACTCTCCCGCACCCGAAGAACAGGGTCTGCGCCGATCCAAGCGCATTCGTGTTCGACCACTCCGACATGAGCTCAATCAACAGGCCGTGTACCGCACCCAAACACTGGTCGGGTTGAACAATGAGCTCGTTAAAGGTTGGTTGAGTCATTTGTAAATCATGGAATGAACTTTAACTAATGCCGTAATTAGTCGTTCGCTCGGTTAGTTAAAACCTGTAAACTTGATCATCAATTAGTTATGGTTTATAAATACAGGTTTTAACTAACCAATTATGGTTTATAAATACAGGTTTTAACTAACCAATTAGTTATGGTTTATAAATACAGGTTTTAACTAACCAATTTGTTATGGTTTATAAATACAGGTTTCAACTAACCAATTAGTTATAGTTTATAAATACAGGTTTTAACTAACCAATTAGTTATGGTTTATAAATACAGGTTTTAACTAACCAATTAGTTATGGTTTATAAATACAGGTTTTAACTAACCAATTAGTTATGGTTTATAAATACAGGTTTTAACTAACCAATTAGTTATGGTTTATAAATACACGTGTACCTCCGAACATAATGTTTTCAGTCCGCGAGCTCGTTTCGGTCACTCAACCGGAAGTGGATCCGAGAGAAGTCGCCGATCCCACGGGCCGACGCGCCAAAACAAGAAGTTAGTTGTTTTTTTTTGTTGTTTTTTTTTGGATTTTTTTTTTGATTTCTTCATTTAACTGAAGCCATAAGGCACACTAATACCATATCAGAATGGTGTTTTCGTAGTGGCCAGAGAGTTGAATAAACTGACGGGCAATGGCAGAAACCCCAGAGCAACGCGTCAGGATCTGTGTCTCAAGTCAGGTTTCGAACTTAGGACCGCCGGTTTCCGAGGCCGGCACTTTACGTACTAGACTAGACAGGCGACAAATTCCTTGGTTGTTTTTCTTCGTTCAAATGTGGTACCGTTTCCTTTTAGTTTGGGGATAATAACTCATCGTTGTTGTTCTTCTGGTCCTTCGAGACGTGACTGTGACATCCTATGTACATTCCGAAATTCTATTTATCATAATATTATCTATTTCAATGTAAATATAAATAAACAAATATCACAAGAAGCTTCATTTTCAGCGAAGATGCGTCAGCGTTTCGGGGGCGGAGCCTTGCGTACGCGAAGACGCCAGGAGCGGTTTCGAGCCAAGAAGGCGGAGCTGAAAGCTGCTCACAAGCGCGGGGAGCGGTTGGACGAGTCGGTCAATGAGCTCACGATCAGCAGCTCCAGCGATGAAGAGGAAAAATGAAGGCCAGCAGGATTTTTCATGGCCAAATATTTTTGTCTATTCTTGTCTCAATAAATTCTATGTTTTTTTAAATGTCTAAACACCGGAATTGGCGTGAGTTTGCACCAAATAATGCAGATTATGCCGTAATGTTACACACCATTATGTATTATATTATTCATTACCCAGATTATAACTTTCAACTGGAAATACCCGTTCACCTTGTTAACACTTCTTTTAGGAACGCATGTAAAACGGTAAGAGACTTGTAATTAAAACGTATTTTTATTATTAAAATGCCCATACAATACAGTATATAACTATTATTAGGGTTCGGAATGTATAACTTCGTATGCCGGTTTCTAACGCTTCTCCTTGCGCGGTTTTCTATTTACAACTTTTTTGAATTTCTGAATTTTTGCTTAATGACATGATTTTTGCGTATGGAGAATTGGTTACTACAACGGACCGGTCTCGAATCAATTGGAGGATCGATATAGGGAGGATTTTCTACCCTGACGCCCATCCCGTGTTTCTGTCGGCGAATTCGTTTATTCTTTTACTAATACTACAATCACCACCTTTTTCTGAAATATTTTTACTATATACTGCAATTGAGTTGGGAAAAGTATGTTTCACTGAGAATTGATTGGCGGAAATATCACGAGAATGAGAATATGTGGTTTTTTATGTTAAACAAAATTACTTTCTTCTCGACTCGTGGTATTTCTGTGCCCCACATACTAATTACACTATGTGCATCCATGATTATCTCATATTATATGAATGATTATCTTAAATATATGTATTTACACTGCATTGTCTGTGTAGCATTTAACATTAATGAGGGCAATCTATGATAATAAACGATTGTAAAGTAGCTGGATTTGAAGGTGAAATCGTTGTATTCTTGTGTAATGGAATGGGATCATGTAAATGTGATCGATTGATCGATTAGTAGTACCGGTAGTGCAATAGTTTTGTTCTTCATCCGAACTTCAGTGGTCTCTCAAGTCTCAAGTCATCATCAACGTACGGAATTCTGCAAAGAAATACATCGAAATGCAAAATTTTCTAGTTTCGGGAAAGATCCTATAAACAAGAAAAACTTGGATGCGTGTTTCAAAAGTTTTACAGTCAAAAAAGTTGAAGTTTCGTTTAATAATTGCCAATAAATTATTGATGATGGAGTCTCCCTAACCAGCGTACTCAATCTGACCGTCACCATCAGCGTCCGCCTCAGCCACCATCGCATCGATCTCCTCATCCGTCAGCTTCTCCCCGAGATTCGACACGACGTGACGAAGTTCAGCGGCCGCCACGTAGCCGTTGCCATCGATGTCGAACGCCTGACAGACTTACTTATTCATGAACTCATATGTATGTTCACTCACTCACTCACTGATGCTCATTCACTCACTCTTTAACTCAATTATTCACTCACTTATTCACGGACTCACTCATGAACTCGTGTTCACTCATCGCTCGCTCACTCACTCACTCACTTATTCACGCACTTATTCACAAACTCCTCACGCTTTCGTATGTACACAGATGGACGTACTCATTCGTGAACTCCTATGCTCACTCACTCACTCAGTCACACGTTTGCAACAACTCACTCATTCATGAACTCACTTGTTCTTTCACTCGTTCACTCAAGCACTCACATTATCGTGTGTACTACATCTACTATTGATTCATTCACTTTCTCACTCTTCAGTCATACTTGCATTAAATATCTTATACTCATCCATAATAAAACTTGCTTACTGAATAAATAATTCACTCACTCTGAAAGCTTCTCGTATTTCCTCCTCTGGGTCGATTTCCATCATCTTTCTGGCCATCAGATGAAGGAACTCGTTAAAGTCGATGGTTCCACTGGCTGGAATGATACATACAGGGTGGGCCAATAAAAACCATACGATTTTGAACGTTAATAACTCGATCTATACACAACCGATTAAAACGATTTTGCTCTCATTTGAAAGCCAATATTTCAACTTAAAATCCCTCTAATTTTACTCATGTTTTATGCAGTTTCCCTGAAGTTGCAGATGAAAGTTTGAAAAATCTTGTATTTTTAGCTAAAAAGTGATCGAAATGCATGAGCTATTGTGTTTTAAAACTTGTAAACGGAGTATTTCAGTTTATTAATAAATGAAATGCATCGAATAGCAACTAGTTAAGCCTTGTTGATTAAAGATAAATGAATGGTACGCTCGATTTGATCCCTTTTCCTGAAGCACCGAGGCCCGAGCTCAGGGTTAAATTTGTCAATGGCGGCTATGACATTTGCTATAAATTTTTTTAAGCACCTAATTTAGTATTCCAGAGTTTCCAAGTTAGAATTGAGCTCAGCAAAATATATGTCCCAACTTTTCAAATTTAGAAATTCGTTGCCCAAACAGAACATTGTGTTAAACCAAAAAAAATCCGGTTTTTTTCTTCTAAAAACACGTTTTCAGAAGGTTTCTTCTGTAACTTGTGGGAGAGTGAAAATATAGATTTTCAAATGAAAACAAGAATGACTGAATCGGTTGTTTATAGCTCGAGTTATTAACGTTCAAAATCGTATGGTTTTTTTGGCCCACCCTGTATGTAGATTGGATGACTTTATTACTGACTGCCCGAACTCACTCACTCACTCACTCACTCACTCACTCACTCACTCACTCACTGACCGTCCGTATCGGCATCATTGATGATGGTTTGCAGTTCAGCTTCGGTGGGATTCTGACCCAGCGATCGCATTACGGTACCCAGTTCCGAGGTAGACATGGTACCATCGCCATCCTTGTCAAACACGCGGAACGCAGCCGTGAAGGCTATTCAGTGAGTGAGCGAGTGAGTGAGTGAGTGAGTGAGTGAGTGAGTGAGTGAGTGAGTGAGTGAGTGAGTGAGTGAGTGAGTGAGTGAGTGAGTAAGTGAGTGAGTGAGTGAGTGAGTGAGTGAGTGAGTGAGTGAGTGAGTGAGTGAGTGAGTGAGTGAGTGAGTGAGTGAGTGAGTGAGTGAGTGAGGGAGTGAGGGAGTGAGTGAGTGAGTGAGTGTGTGAGTGAGTGAGTGAGTGAGTGAGTGAGTGAGTGAGTGGAAAGATGAGTGAGTCAGTCAGTAAGTGAATGAGTGAGTGAGTGAGTGAGTGAGTGAGTGAGTGAGTGAGTGAGTGAGTGAGTGAGTGAGTGAGTGAGTGAGTGAGTAAGTGAGTGAGTGAGTGAGTGAGTGAGTGAGTGAGTGAGTTAGTTAGTGAGTGAGTCAGTGAGTGAGTGAGTCAGTGAGAGAGTGAGTTAGTGAGAGAGTGAGTGAGTGAGTGAGTGAGTGAGTGAGTGAGTGAGTGAGTGAGTGAGTAAGTAAGTGAGTGAGTGAGTGAGTGAGTGAGTGAGTGAGTGAGTGAGTGAGTGAGTGAGTGAGTGAGTGAGTGAGTGAGTGAGTGAGTGAGTGAGTGAGTGAGTGAGTGAGTGAGTGAGTGAGTGAGTGAGTGAGTGAGTGAGTGAGTGAGTGAGTGAGTGAGTGAGTGAGTGAGTGAGTGAGTGAGTGAGTGAGTGAGTGAGTGAGTGAGTGAGTGAGCGAGTAAGTGAGTGAGTGAGGCAGCAAAGCTAATGAGAAACTCAGGAAAAATTGTTAAAAACAACCTTCAAACTGATCCTGCGTGATGTCAAGATCGGCGGCCTGTAATATGCGAGTGAGTGAGTGAGTGAGTGAAGTAGTGAGTGAGTGAGTAAGTGAGTGAGTTAGTGAGTGAGTGAACGAACTAACGGTGAGAACTACGTTCTCTGGGGGCCTCATCGCTCCGGGTTGAACGCCCGCCAAAAATTGTTGTCCCTGCTATTTTAACAACTGAAAAGACAATTTCTGAGAAGAGTTTTGCGAGAATCCAGTGATCCGTTTATATATGTATATATATATATATCTCGGCTACAACAGCTGAATTTGATGATTGCATGTTATAACATAGACCTCTGCGTTGAGTTTGGTTCGAACAGCCCGTGCTCGAGCAGTACTTTCTTTTGGTTTTCAAAGAGTAAAGTGTCCGATAAAGGTACGATTATCAATACAATTTCGTCGACATATTTCTGTGTTGTGATTTTCTAGACATCCTATACTAGATCTTAAATTTTCAGATGTTCAAATTTATGGATGACCCACAACGTTCAAATCAAACGAAAAAAACAAACAAATATTATAGGGCCTAAACTTACGAACTGCATGAAAATTTACTGTGAGGTAAACCACCCATTTTTAGACTTATCATAGTTCGGTTACAACTTTCACAGTTACGTTTCAAACCAGATCGATTTCAGGCCACTGTTTTTGCTATGTTTATACGTTTATTTCTATAGAACTGAATGGAACCGAGCCGTAAAATTCGATAAAATTGATGCGTAAGTCCCAACACGGCCAGACCAATGATTTCTAGGTTTAGTTTCCGAACCTACTCAACCAGCAAACTACGCATCAGACGGTGTTTATGAACCGTAAACTATTCCACCCTATCATGTGTAGCGTATACAGGGTTTCTTGTTAGCCAAAAGGTTTTTGGCGCGCAATTTAAATTCAAATCTGCTTTTGGCGCGCGTCAAAATTTTTAAGAAAAACATTATTTTTCACTCAACATTTCCGTAACAATTTAACACTGCAATTGTGCTATTGGGCATAACGCATTCATAGGAATATTTTTGTAAACAAGATAAAGTAGGGGTTCAAAGATTGACAGTTTGATAGTCATGGTTGGCCGATTTATCAGATTTGGCCTCAAAAACACCCGTCTATCTTCCGATAGAGTTTGTTTCGATGGAAAAACAACTGAAGTCAAGTTTCCGATGGTACACTTGGCAGATATCAAGATACTGTATCATGGCATCTGGTATCACAACCGGTACTTATCCTGAAATCAAAAGCAGGGATAATAAAGTTAATGTTTTATCAGATTTATCATACAGTAGTTATCCTTAAAAACAGAACAACAGAAGTTTAAGAAGTTTTGACAGAACGTCAGTTGGCACTTGATCTGAGACAAATGTGGTTGTTCCAATGAAACTGACCGGATCAGCTCCAGAACAACCCGGTGCTTTCTTCTTGCTTTGTTATTAACTTTACCTAATTTTTTTTAATGAACTAAAATCAAGTCCAAGTATGGTACAAGTATACTGTGCAGATATCATGGCAGATATCTGGTATCACATCCTGAACATATTTTCACATCGGTGAAATCAGAAGTGCGGATAGTAAAGTTATTGTTGACAGACTTACAAGTTGTCAGTTTTCACAGAACGTCAGTTCTGAGAAAATTGTGACTGTTCCAATGAAACAGACCGGATCAGCTCCAGAACAACTAGACCCGATGCATTCTTCTTGCTTTGTTATCAACTTTACCTAACTTTTTTAATGAAATAAAATCACGTTCGGATGGTAATGGCACAAGTATTGTCGCCTGTTTAGTGTAGTGCGTAGGACGCCGGCTTCGAAAACCGGCTGTCCTGAGTTCGAAACCTGACTTGAGACACAGATCCTGACGCTTGGCTCTGAGGTTTCCCCCATTGCCCGTCAGTTTATTCAACTCTCCTCCGGCCACTACGAAAAACACCGATTCTGAAACAGTGTGCCTCGATGACTTCAATCAATGATGAAGTCCAAGTAAAAAAAAGAAAAAAAGTATACATACTGTACTTGGCAGATATCATGGTATGTATCTGGTATCTCATCTTTCTATCGGTGGCCGCCCGCACAACAACAACAAACCAGTCGGTCGCTGAAACGACCCAGGGGATTTGCTGAAGCGGCCCCCATCAAATCTATTGATCAACAAAGTTTGGCGCGAACTTGAGCCAAGTCTTGAGCGACAGCACGAGTTCATGTTCGAGAAACATTTGAATTGAGATGTCAGGTTTCAGTTGTTATCGCCATCGCCAGGATGGCAGGGTTGGATACCAAATCACAAATACACTGAAATAATGGTCACCTTATTTACATATGACGGTCATTACTGATCGTCTATAGCGTGCTGTATCATGTACGAAAAAGAAGTATCAGGTTCTTCGGGTACTTGTCACAACTGCTTTTACATATCCGACATAAAATACATGTATTCTTAGCACGATCCGTCACTAGAATGGTATCATGGAAACGCCTGATCGTTTCAGATCTGATTCATAAATTTCAATCATCCCTAAGAGTAAGATTTTCACCGAGCCTGAAGCCGATGTAGAAAAAGAATGTTCAATAATAGTAGCTGTAATACGAAAGAGAGAAATCGGTCCAGAGAAAGTTTCAAAAGGGCCTAACATACTCCACCATAACACCATAATATAACACGTTATGTTACGGAGGCGGAGCCTGTTATGGTAGGTCAACATACTTCCCCATCGTAACATAACGTAACGAAACATTTTCCCGACCAAATTGTGTTATGGTGTGTTATTCCAAAAAATTGGTATAACATTCCATAACATTCTTGAATGAAAAATAATTTTCCGACTTAAAAAAAATATTTTCACTCAAACATCAGTTCTAAATAGTTCCGGTAAGTATAAACCGATTATTTTCAGTATTTCGAAACGATAAATAGCATTACACCTTCACCTTTAGTGGTAAGCCGAGTATAAAAACGAAACTTCCTGTTTCTAAATTTTTTTGCCAAATATAACTTGAATCTCAATTGGTTGCCTGAGCAGGAAATACAGCTTTCTTGTTGTGACTTGAAAAAAACTGTCAGACATTGGGCGCATGCAGCACAGCACGCTCCAAAAGGGCAGTGAAACATTAGGTTATCCACCGCATGTGACTTGTTTGCTGATTCTGCAGAGCTGTAAAAGATTCTAAAAAACTAAACTAATTACAATCGTTTCAGGATAGAATAACGAATGTTTTGAAGTAAAAAAATCTAAGTTAAACTATGAAATGAAGGCTAAATAATTTAAAAACATCATTCGTTCAAGAGCCAGTTATGTTATGTTACGGCGGATGTCATGACATACTCCACATGTCGTACCATAACATAGCACGCCCCATCATAACCAGTTATGTTACGATGTTATGTTATGTTACGTGTTATGGTGAAGTATGTTAGGCCCTAAAGTCATTGACCATGACCGTTTCAGGGTTCAACACGTTACATCCTGCCGAATGGTCTCTCGGGTGCCGTTGATGGCTTACGTACCAACGATTTTGCTAGTCTATAATTTTCAAAGCTGATCACAGTTTTTTTACAATTTTGATTTCAAAAAACTGTCTGTCTTAATTGCATTCTCAATTAGACGTCTGCCATGCACTTCTGAGCCGAATTTCAGAATTTCAGAGCTATTTTTGCGATAATAAAAAACTTCTGGTTGCGTTATTTTATAACTTCAATTGGTTTCTCCCGCGTATATGAAGACATCCAAAAGGACCTATTAATTTTTTAAGCATTTTTCATGATGACGGAAATCATATTTTTGAATTAAAATTTTCAAACGCGATAGGAAGCTGTGATCAAAGCTACTAATGTTCGAAGCACATATAATCATCAAAAATGGAAAAATCCTAAGAAATTGTGACCAGACTACAAAAATAGTGCAGTTTTGTCTGAAAAAACGACCAACGAACATGCACCCGATATATACGGGCCGCCAAACTCATAAATTTGGTGTCGGTGGGGAAGGGGGGAGGGGGTCCACTGACTGTTTTGTTGGTTATCGGGACATCTCGGCTAAGAAACCGAAAAAAAACAGGTTATGTACATAACATATTTCAGATGTATACAGAACATGAATATCCTCTACAGATCGATTAGAAGTGTCAGACTAAAGCATTCTCACATTATCACGAGACTAAATTTGAATGCGCGGCAAATTTTCTAGCTTGGGGGAAGGGGGTCCACTGACTGTTTTGTTGGTTATCGGGACATCTCGGCTAAGAAACCAAAAAACATTGGATCTTTACACAACATATTTCAGATGTATACAATACATGAATATCCACTACAGTTCGATTAGAAGTGTCAAATTATAGCATTTTCTTAAATGATTAGGAGACTAAATTTGAATGCGCGCCATTTTACTAGCGTTGGGGAGAGGGGGGTCCACTGACTGTTTTGTTGGTCATCGGGACATCTCGGCTAAGAAACCGAAAAAAAACAGGATCTGTACATGACATATCCTAGATCAAGGGGAGGCGAAAATGTTCAAGGAAGTTGGAATTCGCAGTTTTTTGGGTTGTTTTACCCAAATAGATATATACTACTTTTTGGAACTTCGCAAGATATTCCACGTTTTCCTGACCGCTACTGTTCCAGATGTACACAGAACATAAACATGTATTCTCTGCAGATCGATTAGAAGCGTCAGACTATATACCCTTTCCAGGGTTTCTTGTTCCTCGCAAAACTTTTTGGCGCGCATTTTAATTTCAAAACTGATTTTGGCGCGCGTTCAAATGTTCGAGAAAAGAGGCAGATTTTTATGTTACACTGTAAACGTTTCTGTAAACCTTTTTCTGTTTCGTTGCGACATTTTCCTCTATTTTCCGCCTGTTTCGATTTCGAAAACGTTTCTGAATTAATTGTGACGTGGACGGAAAAGTTTCGAAATAAATTTCGACTCTGACTATGAAGGCTCCCATGTAGTGTCTGAGAGTGGCGTTGAGGTAAAGTTCTGGAAGATAAGGAGCCAACCAACAATTGGATAAGGATGGTTCAAATGAGGACGGATAACAGAATGGGATGATGTTGGGTATCTCTTAAATAATTTTGAACAGCTTTAAGTGAATGACTGAAATTCAAATGTAAATGCAAACTATTTCGGTTACTTGGATTCATATTTCATGATCGTTTCGGATTGGTCAATTTTCGAAATTGGTTTCGTAACGAAATGCCGGGAGAACGCAATCATCGTAAATCAGTAGGGTAGTGTAGTTTAATGGCCTATCATTGAATCGAGAATAGCGATGGAAGAATATTGGCGTA
This sequence comes from Daptonema setosum, assembly GCA_964036265.1. Taxonomy (NCBI): domain Eukaryota; kingdom Metazoa; phylum Nematoda; class Chromadorea; order Monhysterida; family Xyalidae; genus Daptonema; species Daptonema setosum. Next base: position 5,432,596 of record OZ038445.1, read on the forward strand.
AAGTTAATCGAACCACTTAAAGTGGATGTTCGATGATTTTAGAATCCCTATCAAAGATTCATATGCAATGGAGTTACCTAACGGGAATGGCAATACTATTTCTGAATCTTCATCTCATTACAGAATCCCATGATTTAAGGCACGGAGAGAAAATAAAAAATGTTGATATAATAAATCGAACACTAAAAAATCATAAATGACATTCGTACGGAAATTCTCGAGATCAAACTTAGAAGAACTCACAATATGCCATGGACAATAAATACCGAATCCGTAAACACTGTTCAGTAATGCCGTTCCACAATGAAACATTACCATGACTTTCATTTATAGAGTTCATTACTTCATTCTTGAGCATTTTGCGCAAGATCATGACATTCACATTTAATCTTTCGATTCAGACATCACGGTTTGGCATCACATGCCATTTAATACTAAACCTGACAGATCTAATGTGCAATGTAATTCTAACCGACCACGCAAAACCCGTGTCCTGAATAATTTGATCGACTACCTAAAAAGAGGGCCACATTCTGTATTGATGTGTGTGACTGTGGTTTGTAATGATTTTCCGATTTTTTTTGTAACCCGACGTTTTTCTCAGAAAAAGACGTCAACTTAACGACCGACTCTTTGTATGTCCGTTAAAACCACGTACAGTTGGTCAGGGAAACCTATGATTTGGAGGTACAGTACTTCACAAAGGTCGACCGTCGACAACTATGCAGTACTACCTGGTTTAAGTTGGGAGTATACGAACCAAACTCCTCCCATACCACCGAACTTATTGGGGAGGGTTGAGGAAAATTGGCCAAAGAAAATTGGCCAATAGGAAAATTGGCCAAAAGGAAAATTGGCCAAAAGGAAAATTTAGAAGGTTTGGCTGGTTCAGTTGATAAGGAGACTGGATTTGTATGCCCGCTAATTTCTCGATAATTTTTAGGATTATTTAGCATATTTTTAGGACTATTTAGCATATTTTTAGGACTATTTAGCATATTTTTAGGACTATTCAGCATATTTTTTGCTTTCAAAGAGCAAGTATCATAAATGACAATAAAAAGTCAATTACCATAGATGACAAACAATCAAAATGCACCAAATACCAAAGTATTGTGGTTTGGTGGGATGGTTCTTTGTACCAAAGATTGGAAAAGTATTGGATGGTATTGAAAAGTATTGGATGGTATTGGGAAGTATTGGATGACATGCGTGACCTGAACTCTGAACCAGAGACTCTATATTCTGAACTCGGCTGGCCTCACCGACAGTTCAAATATTTGATCGGTGATGCCGGAGCGGATGGAAAAGGAAGATCACGAAACGAAATTCCTTTTAAAAAAATCTGGGAATAGAAGGGTTTCAAATTCGTTAGCTTGTTCGAGAATTCTTCGCAAGTTTGTGGAAGTTTGATGAGAGAATTGTCCCAACGAAGTCTCTCCGTTCGATAGGCCCGTCACGGACCGGATAACTGGCGGACGGGGGCCAATCCCCTAAATGGGAGGGGAATTTTGTCAAAGAGAGGGGAATTGGCAGTTTTTAGACCATTTTACCTACATCTTAGGGAACGAATTCCACTTTTTCAAGACGCCAAAGAGGGGGGAATTCCACGTTTCCCTACCCTTTTAGTGCCGACATGGACCGGATAACTGGCGGACGGGCCAATCCCCCAAATGGGAGAGGAATCTTTTCAAAGAAGGGGGGATCATCAGTTATGAGGTTATTTTACCTGCTCGTCAAAAAACAAACTGTACTCACCTGGAACTACCAAAGAGGGGGAATTCCATTTTTCGTTGTTCCCTCGTCCGCTATGTGGACTAGGTGGACGGAAAATAGTTTATTGACAAGTCGGCCGAGTATAAAAGGTGTCCATTTGTGGACGGTCAATACCCATTATGCTAATAAGAATAATGGTGATGTATAGCCCATTCTTGTTAATCAAAAAAAATTCAAATCTTTACACTTTTAAAAATTCAAACAAAATCACTTAAAAATCATTTTGTTATGGATTAGACTTTGGAGACTTGAACCTAAGCCATTGCAAGAGGTAACGAGATTATAGAGAAAAAACTGAGTACCAATTTATGTACAAGGGAAAAAATATAATGTTGATGACAATTACCATTAACGCTCCATCTTTCTATCTTGTGGGTGTCAAATTTCAGTTCAAACCAGTACACATGATTTCGAATTCAAGTGAATTATTTTATTTTTGTTTGAACTAGTTTTGTGCACAGGTACATATAAACGTAGCAATATAAAACTTGAAATCAGAGCCAAGTACGCTCGAAGTGCGTCATCAACTTATTTTTATGTACCAAGCGTGGAAAATTAGATTAAGACAAACTTACATGAAACGCAGTTGGATAAGAGTGAGTTATGTATGTTACCATGGTACAAGAACTTAGTCGACTAAATTTGATTACCAGATATTTATTAATTTTGTATTCTACTTTTGTACACACCCAGTTTATACTGCAATATAGTCTTATACTACATTCATATGTACCTACATACAGTACTTATCGTATTTACCTGACCTACTGTGTTACTTCAACTTCAACTTTTACTCAGGTTTCACACCATAATGGCAACGAGGAATACCAATTCACAAAGTGAAATAACGGTCATTCCTATTACATCATTTACACTCACACTACCTACATTATTATTCCGTATGTTAGCAAATTTATGTAACCAAATGTGACTGTAATGCTGCACTCAGTAAGTAGATACATACGTAGCAATTCAACGGGCCCAGAAAGCTACCCTGTAATTTCCTAGGCATTAATCATCATGTGTCTTACTTTGTATGTCTACATATTGTACTGTACTGTACACGTATTTACAGACATACTGAAAGATACCCTGGTTACAACGCTAACTGGAACAAACAAATCCCGTATATTTTTTCTGCAAGCAAAAATATTGCCCAAACGTTTGATAATGAAACATCAGACAATCAGTCTATCAATCAGTGTTAACCCGCACATCAGTCATCATCACCCCATGCTATACCTACCGAGTTGAGTTGAGGCTAGTGATGTTTCATTAATAGACGTTTTGAGCAATATTTTTAATTGCGGAAACAACATAGGGGCTTAACACAAAAAGGAAGTGGTTTCAACGTTTGTAGATGTAAAGTGACTGGTGTTAGCATCCATATGGCAGAAAAAACTATCTGTGATGTAAAAATTCGAGACAGTATTGAATGGATGTCCCATTAGCATGCATATCAAACAGATGAAAAAGCTACAGTATGGCTGGTTTATTGTTACTGCGTGTGGCCTTGCATGGTCCCTGCGCACATGTGAAACATTATGACCAGTTTTATAGTTGCTTTTTACTCATCAATTTCAAAACTCAACCGATTCAGTTTTCAGGATTATAGTTTCACCAATGCACCGCAAAGTTTTCAATAATGTTAAGTATTAGCCTGTGCAGAGTTTCTAATTATGTACATATGTAGTAACCCTAAACACTAGTGGACGAGAAGGGGTGGGAAAAGTGGGATTCTCCCTCTTTGGCGTTTCAAAAAGTTGAATTTGTTATATAAGGTGTAGGTAAAATGACCTGAAACTGCCAATTCCGTCCTCTTTGAAGTATTAGCTCGTCCGCCAATGACCAATAGAGAAAGTTTTCGAGTCAACCTATTTTCTGTCGCGCATTCGGAATTGTTCCTGGAAATCTACAGTTTCTGTAAACACGTGTGGGAAAAAGTTTACAGAAATACGTTTCAGTAACAAGAAACGGTGAAATGAAATGAATGACATTTTTCACAGACATTGTTTACGATCAAGCTATCGTGCCGGATATACAGTAGTAATAGAGATAACAATTCCGATGACCATGGTATGTACAGGGTGTCTCACGTGGAAATCCCATTTGGTTTTCGTCCTACCCTACGCAGTGATCTACCGATTCAGGAATTGTCAAAAGTGCAGTCCTAAAAATTTTGCTTGCTGAATACGAAATTGATTTCGGATAGTTTTCCGCCGGTTACGAAAATACTTCAGGTGGGACACCCTGTATTTATGCCATGATACACATGTCTCCCGAGGACAATAAAAAGTTCCTTTTGGCTGGCATATGGCATTTCGCCGACTTTGGCCATACCGGTTACATCCGGTTAGGCGCTATTCATACTTATTTGCGAGTCCTCGCGCAAGGTCTCACGCGATACACGCTCGAGAAGTCGCAAAATCGCAAATTCAAACTTGGTTTCTAATTTGCGATTTTGCGATTTTGCGACTTCTCGCGCGTGTATCGCGTGAGGCCTCGCGCGAGTCTCGCACGAGGACTCGCAAATAAGTATGAATAGCGCCTTACACATACTAGTGGGAATTACATTGAGAAGAGACAGTTATTTCATTCATTATTGAGGTTTTCTTCACTCAAATCCGGATTTTTATGGCAGAATATTTACGTTTTTGACTTCTTAAAATTAGCGTACGTGATGTTTCGCGTCATCCAACCACGGTTATTTGTTTTTATTATATAGTTTAAAAGATGAAAAATATTTTATAATAACAGCAAAACTTAGCTGCATAAATACAACACTAGCTGCGTAAAATGCAGCTACATTGGGTCAACGATGGACAGAAATTGTAAACGAACGCAAAAAACGGATAAAAAAGTTTTATTAATTAAAAAAATTATAAGAAACACAATGGGCAGTGGTCAAAGCAAGAATCATTGGGCAAGTTCGTCAGGATTTGGCAGTATGTATTCGTGGGTGCCACTGGCGGACGAGAGGGGGAGGGAAAAGTGGAATTCCCCCCTCTTCGGTGCATTTCAAAAATAGAATTTGTTCCCTAAGGTGTAGGTAAAATGATCTGAAAACTGTCAACTCCCTCCTCTTTGGAAAGCTTCCCCTCCATTTGGACGATTGGCTTGTCTGCCAGTGGTTGGCACAGTAATCTATATTATGGAAGGCATGACATTCACAAATATTGTATTGTAATAAAAGGACAGAAATGTAATTAACAACATGTTGTAAATAATGGTGCTAATGATGTATGGTAATGGTGAAAATGATATATCAAGTTCATGCTCGTTCACGGTATCCGAAAACTATTGTTTTAAACCCATTAAAGAGCTTCTTGAGATTCCAGTGAACGAATGACACGTTTACTTGTCCAACCCGGGTTACACGCACATGATGATTGCATGTTATAGCATACAGCTGATGGGTTGAGTTGAGTCGGACAGCCGGCCATTATGCATCATTTGAACTTAGATTTGATGCAGCTCACGATTCAAAGTTCGAGTAGTTAACATAGCAATTTTTCAATTGAATCCCAGGTAGTCCTTTACCACATAAACAATGAATTAGACGAACTGTTTGTGTATACGTATGTACGTATGTATGTACAGGGTGTCCCATCCTTTTGTACCGATGTGGACGGCTCCGTATTTCAGCTGTGAACCAATTACATGCGTAAACATTAAAAAAGTTTGTCAAAATTGACATATTTTCGGTAGGTATCAAACAACCCACAACTGAAATACGGAGCCGTCAATATTGGTACCAAAGGATGGAACCCCAGGATGGTCACATCTTGCCATCGAAACTATCCAACCCAAATTTGAACGCGCGCCAATAGCAGATTTGAATTCAAACTGCGTGCCAAAAATTTTCTGAGTACAATG
>OZ038445.1:5443247-5445747 GCA_964036265.1 Daptonema setosum
GTAGGGCGGAGCAAACAATGATGTTACGCCAAGTCTGAAATTTTTCTGTTTCTGCCACAACAACAACAACAACAACAACAACAACAACAACAACAACAACAACAACAACAACAACAACAACAACAACAACAACAACAACAACAACAACAACAACAACAACAACAACAACAAAAACAACAAAAACAACAACAACAACAACAACAACAACAACAACAACAACAACAACAACAACAACAACAACAACAACAACAACAACAACAACAACAACAACAACAACAACAACAACAACAACAACAACAACAACAACAACAACAACAACAACAACAACAATAATAATATAGAGATGGTAAAAAGGAACAAGTGATTTCAATCCAGAATTTCTTTCACGTTTCACTTGTCGAATGAATATTTGGGAAGGAAAAAAATAAACAGTGCCAATGACTGCAAGTCGGTTTTCCTCATATTATCAAACAAGAAAGCAACAACAAAAACAACAACAACAACAACAACAACAACAACAACAACAACAACAACAACAACAACAAAAACAACAACAACAACAACAACAACAACAACAGCAACAACAACAACAACAACAACAACAACCACAACAACAACAACAGCAACAACAACAACAAAGAAAAGGAACAAGTGATTTCAATTCAGAATTTCTTTCACGTTTCACGTGTCATATGAGTATTTTAGAAGAAAAAAAACTAAACAATGAGAAGCCACTTTTCCACAAGCTTATCGAACGAGAAGTCAATTACAACAACAAAGAAAAAGTAGAAAGAAACAAGGGATTTCAGTTCAGAAATTCGTTCACGTTTCACGTGTCGAATGACTAATTTAGAAGAAAAAACGGTAACAATCAACCGTATTTATTATTTTCGGTTTTCGAATAAGATGCCAACAACAAAAACAAACAACAACAACAACAACAACAACAACAACAAAAACAACAACAACAACAACAACAACAACAACAACCAACAACAACAACAACAACAACAACAACAACAACAACAACAACAACAACAACAACAACAACAACAACAACAACAACAAAAACAACAACAACAACAACATGAACCAACACGAGGTACAGTACCGCCAGACACGTGGATCCGATGACCTGATCTTCATGGATCGTAGTTTGTAGATTGCGAAGTCCATGAAACGCCGTGAAGAGAAAAAGTAGAGAAACACTGACCACCAGTAAGTTGGTCCAAATTTTCGCTTTCTCAACGCTGACTTGTTTCTTCTGCGGTGCTGCAGTGAGTGAGTGAGTGAGTGAGTGAGTGAGTGAGTGAGTGAGTGAGTGAGTGAGTGAGTGAGTGAGTGAGTGAGTGAGTGAGTGAGTGAGTGAGCCAACTTGTGGAATCACAGTCCTATAAGCTGTGGTCAGTAGGCCAGCTTTGACGGCACCTGGCTTGGATGACTCGTCCAGATCCTTCGACGTTGGTGTTTGACGACCCCAAGCGGAAGTAGCCGGTGGTACGTCCCTGAAAATCGGAACTTATCAATCAGAGCACAGAAAAAATTCAAAAATTTCTATTGTTTTTGTCATAAAAATGGGGTGGTGAACGGGACATACTGTAAGGTTGTTGAAACATGCCGGGGATCAACGATGATTCTGTCCATTCATACCAATGTATTATTCTGAATTGATTGAGAAAATGAACTCAAACCCATGGTAGTGTACAGGTCTTGTTAAAGTGGAGTGATAAAAAATTAAAAAAAAGAAGAGATATTTGTAAAAAAAAGAGATATATATGTTTATATTGAGAAAAAATTGTGCTAGACACTGGATGCAAATTTTTCATGGTATTTTCGTATCATTAGTGGAGGTGAAAAAAATGGAAAAATTCAGTCTCCGATTCAAGAGAAAAAGCCACCTTCACCATCTGCTTATTTTTGATATTCTATCGAATGAAATCGGAATGGAGTTGGTACGAATTGAATGGGGTGCCCAAGGGCCGTCAAGCTAATCCTCCAAAGGGAGGGGAATTTCGTCAAAGAGGTGGCATTTGACAGTTTTCACGGCATTTTACCTACACCTTAAAGAACATACTCAACTTTTTTAAACTGCTAAAGAGGGGGAGTTTCACTTTTCCCCCTTCTTCTCGTCCGCTAATAGGGGTACCGTTGATTATGCCGAATTTGGCTATGCCGAATTTAACTGTGCTGAAAATGGTTATGCCGAATCGGGATTACGTCGAATTTGAAGGTCGAACAATCAAAATAATATTTATGGTCGGTCCGAAAGTTATAATAGTGATGTTTTATTGCGGGATTCAGTCCATTTAATTTAAACTCGTGAAGAAGAATTTTTTTCTTCGTAAAACTTTCGGAACGCACAGAAATAAATCAGTTATACTCCAACGTGTCCCGAAGAAATTCTAGCAAAAAATGTCTTTTGTTTTCTTAGAAGACCATTCAACGAGGGAAAAATAAGAAAGTAGTCGAACATTGAAATTGGCGTTACCACTGATTAAAA
>OZ038445.1:5450747-5454768 GCA_964036265.1 Daptonema setosum
CCGCACAGCCGAGGGTAATGGTATGCTACAGTTCGTATTGTTATGTTCACACCAATTCGATTTCAATGTTTCCCATATTATAATAATAGTTTTAGTTACGTTATTTGTCCCGACAGATAACAAAAAGTTTGAACTTGAGTTTGCAGTGGTCCTGCTGCACATTGAAACGACCACCGACTACGTGAAAATGACGAAAAACAGGGATGTTCGGAAATCCATCATAAAAATCGATATATAAACCAGATTTCTTTGCGTAAAAAAATAAACAAAATGGTCAAGAATTATCTACAACTTGACGCAAAATTTTTTGAAATCTATTGAAAATTGCGGATTTTAGGGCAATTCAAAGTGTTCATTTTTAAATGGGACACCCTGTACATATAAAGAACACAAGATTTTGGTCACATGGAAATACTGTACTTATCAGATGATATGGAATATAAATCATACTTGAACAGGCACAAATTGAATTCAAAAAAATCATCAACAAAATCACGCACTTATGTAAGCAGTTGTGGGCCTAGTAAGTAAAGTTACTGATAGATCTCTTCCTCATCTAAATAAAATGCACCGTAAACTGAAAAAAAACCTGGCAACAAAACCAGAATGTCATGCGACAATCTACCTAAAAAGTATATCTGGATATACCTATAAGTCGAGCTATCAGGTATTTTCTGTTTTCTTATTTGATTTATTATAATGAAATTTATTATTTATAATTTTCCAAAAATAACTCACACTCGATGTTCGGACGGCAGGAATCCACGCGCATAGCCCCGTGAGCTTCCGCCGAAGAACATTGGAATCTGTTTGTTTCACGGCACCTACAGTAATCTTGGTTGAATGTCTCTTACCTATGTACCCTCCAGTGAGTCGCAGTATTTTACTCGAGTTTTTTCTGCTGTCAAGCACCAATTCACTTGTTGAAAGCTGGTACTTTTTTATCTCGACTTTCAGTGAAAGTATCTCCTGAATGTTTCGCTAATGCGAACGTTGGAGTTACTGAAAAACGTTTTTTTGCTTTGGAATCGTTTAAGTCAGTGGTCGACGGAACGATTCTTGGATGGTGCGACTTCGGCAACTTGAATGATGGAACGGAGTGCGTATAACTAGTGGCAGTGAGTAACGGTTATGGGAGTGGTTCGGCGGACGATAAGGGGTGGGAATTGGGAAGGGAAATTGGAATTCCCCCTCTTTGGCCTTTTGAAAAAAAAACGAATTCGTTCCCTAAGGGGTAGGTCAAACGATCTGAAAACTGCCGATTCCTCCTCTTTGACAAAATTCCCCTTTGGAAGTTTGGCTCGTCCGCCAGTGATGGGGGAGTGGTTCAGCGGACGTTCAAGTCCTCCCAAGGGTAGGGGAGTTAAGATAATGGATTTTAGTTTCAAAACCAACTTATTAGTTCCAAATGGAACAGTTTTCCGCTTTTCAAGTTCCCAAAAAGTGGGGGAATTCCACGATTTACGATTTCCCTCTCACTTATCGTCCGCTTCGGTAAAATACATCTGGGTCGTTTAGGTACCGAATGGGCCGTGCGGTTACTTCGAACAAGTTGTCCACTAGCGGACGAGCCAATGCTCCAAAAGGAGAGGAATTTCCTCAAAGAGGAGGAAATTGGCTGTTTTCAGGGCATTTACCTCTACCTTATGCAACAAATTATTTTGTTTTAAAAAAGGCCCAAGCGTGGGGAATCCCACTTTTCCGTTTTTCCCTCGTCCACCAGTGTCGTTAGGTACCGTTAGGTACCAACGAGTTGTGGTTACTTACGAACAGGTGCCGTGAAACCAATTGGCTCAGGTCGTTTTCGACCAAATGGCTTATAATTAAGGCACTCACAGTTTATTCGGGGATTTGAATTTGAATTGGCGACATTTTTATGGGTTGTGGAAGATTTTGAGACAACCGTGCTCAATTTTTTTAGGCTGACCCAGACTAGGCCTTCTGGTGTTACTTATGGTCAGCATCTGCAAGACATGAAGCACTTTTGGCCGTCATACAGAGCGCCGAAGTGAATGATATAGGGACTTGTTGAAGATTCCCAATCAAACTGGCCAATCAGAGCCATCCATTAGGACGAAAATATTTCTCTCAAAGAAAACACCGCTCTAGTTTTCTGAGGATTGGTAATTGCACAACATTTTCAAAACCACTTCTGAAATCACCGAAAGAAATTATTACTGTTCCTTCTCTCATTTGTGGCCGGGCGACCAGTTAAAAACCGCCTAGCGTCTTGCGAGACGCGGGATCACTGACGGACAAGCCAAACCTATAAAGCAAAGGGAATTTCTCCAAAGAGAGGGGAACTGGCGAAAATTCGAACATTTTCCCTACACTTTTCAGAAACCACCAAAGAGGGGGGAATTCCGCTTTTTTGTTCCTTTCTCGTCCGCTTGTGGGCGGGACAATAAAAAACCTCGTTCCGCAGGTTTTTTTTATATCGTACAATCTTCTGCCTTCGTTCATTTATCTATATTTTTGTCGGATGTCCTTCGCTCGTCGCAGTCGTCGGTCAACCTGTCATTCTGTCATTCTGTCATTCGAGATAAGACTTTTATGACCCGCCATCGCTTTCCACGGCAGTTGATAACACAAGTTTCAAGTTGGCTGATTCGCCGTCTTAGTCGGATCAGTCGACTGGACAAATAACTTGGTTCGGGCATAATTCCAAATCCAATATTTTTCATAGAATTTTTACCAAACTCAAATTTTATGCGCGCGGACTAAGGTGGGTAACCACTGAATTACCACCGCTGCGCGGGCGTAACGCCTCACGAAAAGTAATCGGGGGTTAACGAACAGTAAAACTCGAAATATTTTTGGTGCCCGAAAAATTTGGCGCTTAGAAACAATTGTAGGGGAATTTTCGGGGTTTGGAATTTCGCTTCAGGCACATCTAGGAAACTAGTGAGAATTTCACTACTTCTTCCTTCTTGTTAGTTAATAACTATTACATAATATTGGTTTGACTATACTTAGTATTTCGTAACACGTTGCTGGTGAACTGGTGAAGAATCGGAAGTAGCTGTCAAGTGTGCCTGTCAGGTATTTCACAGACCAGGTCTAGATATTCACTTACGTAAATATCTAAAGCCCGAATATGTATTGTTTCTGCAAGCAAAATAACTCCTCTAAACGTCTGATAATGAAACATCAGACAATCAGTGTTAACACGCACATCAATCATCATCACCCCATGCTATACTGTGTTAAACTATGATGTTAACCAAGTTGAGTTGAGGCTTGTGATGTTTCATTATCAGAAGTTTTGAGCATTAAGTTTGCTTGCAGAAACAACATACGGGCTTTAGTATAGCATTGTCAGTTAGGCGTTTGTCGATATTTTAATGTTAATAATTCCTGTTAAATTGTTAAAACTGCTAAAAATTGCTAAAACTGCTAAAAATTGTTAAAACTGCTAAAATTTGCTAAGATTGCTAAAAATTGTTAAAACTGCAGATAGGAGACACGGGTGTCGTCGATTTAATTATGTGTGTTAGGTGTCAGCCTTGAAAACTGGGAGTCCTAAGTTCGAAACCTGACTTGAGAGACAGTTCTGGACGTGTGCTCTGCGGTTTCAGCCATTGCCCCATCTACCATGTATTCAATAGCTCTGGCCACTAAGAAAACACCATTCTGAATGGTATAATAGAGCGGCTTCAGTAAATTGAAGAAGTCTCAGTAAAAACAGTAACCGAAAAATTTGCGATAGCTACAGTACATAAGGGGAGAATATTTTCACAGAATGTGTCTGGAATAATTTTACGATCCTAAGTTAATGACAATGAGAAAATGCTAAAGGAAACAATAACACAAACGTTTGATGTTGAAAGCTGAATGAATTTCGGCATTATTACAAAGGTATACATAAGTGTCTCAACAAAGTAACGATATTTATGCACCTAAAACATGAGGCAAAAAATATTGTCCATGAGGCAAAATAAAGCGTCTTTTACCAAGGAACCAACTCGTTTAGAGTTCTCAATTGATTAGGAGACTGAAGTCGAATGTGCGCCATATTTTT
>OZ038445.1:5454968-5470614 GCA_964036265.1 Daptonema setosum
ACAATAATGGACCTAAAACGTACATGTAGGTTTTAATCAAATTCAGTCAGCTTATCAACCGAGGAAGCTATACGACCAAATGTGATACAATACAACACAACCTGATACTACTCGATCGCATATCGCTGTGTTGCATCTCACTGAATCAAAGTGGCATATATGAATGGAGATGGCCGATTGCTCTCTCAAAATTTGTAATGCACGCCAAAATCAAATTTGAATCAAATAGCGTGCCATAAAAAACTCTTCTGAATAAACAAAAAACCATAGTTAGGCTATAATCAATTGAAGCTATACAACCGAATGTCAACACAACCTGACACTACTCGTTCGCCTCTCGCAGTGTTGCATCTAACTGAATCAAAATGGCATATATATAAATGGAGATGGACCATTGCCGCCGATCGCTCTCTCAAAATTTATAATGCGCTCCAAAATATAATTTGAATTCAAGTTGCGCGCCAAAAAACTCTTCTGAATAACCAAGAAACCATAGATAGGCTATAATCAATTGAAGCTATACGACCAAATGTCAACACAACCTGACACTACTCGATCGCCTATCGCAGTGTTGCATCTCACTGAATCAAAGTGGCCCATATAAATGGAGATGAACCATTGCCGTCGATTGCTCTCTCAAAATTTTGGAACGCGCGCCAAAACCGAATTTGAATTTAAATTGAGCGCCAAAAAACGTTTCTGAATAACCAAGAAACCATAGATAAGCTATAATCAATTGAAGCTAATTATTCGAACAAATGTCAACACTAACTGACACTACTCGATCGCGTCTCGCAGTGTTGCATCTCACTGAATCAACAGTGGCATATATAAATGGAGATGGACAATTGCCGCCGATTGTTGTCTCAAAATTTGAAATGCGCGCCAAAATTGAATTTGAATTTAAATTGCGCGCCAAAAAACTCTTTTGAATAACCAAGAAACCATAGATAGGCTATAATCATTGAAGCTATACGACCAAATGTCAACACAACCTGACACTACTCGATCGCAGCTCAAGTGTTGCATCTCACTGAATCAAAATGGCATATATAAATGGAGATGGACCATTGCCGCCGATTGCTCTCTCAAAATTTATAATGTACGCCAAAATCAAATTTGAATTCAAATTGCGCGCCAAAAAACTCTTTTGAATAACAAGGAAAATATAGATGGGCTATAATCAATTGAAGCTATACGACAAAATGTCAACACAACCTGACACTACTCGATCGCGTCTCGCAGTGTTGCATCTCACTGCATCAGAATGGCATATATAAATGGAGATGGACCATTGCCGCCGATTGCATTGTCAAAATTTGTAATGCGCGCCAAAATTAAATTTAAATTCAAATTGCGCGCCAAAAAACATTTCTAAATATCAAGAAACCCTAGATAGGCTATAATCAATTGAAGCTATACGACCAAATGTCAACACAACCTGACACTACTCGATCGCCTCTTGGCAGTGTTGCATCTCACCTCACCGAATCAAAAGTGGCAGATATAAATGGAGATGGACCATTGCCGCCGATTGCTCTCTCAAAATTTTTAACGCGCACCAAAATATAATTTGAATTCAAGTTGCGCGCCAAAAAACTCTTCTGAATAACCAAGAAACCATAGATAGGTTATAATCAATTGGAAATGCTATACGACCAAATGTCAACACAACCTGACACTACTCGATCGCCTCTCGGCAGTGTTGCATCTCACCTCACCGAACCAAAAGTGGCAGATATAAATGGAAATGGACCATTACCGCCGATTGCTCTCTCAAAATTTGTAATGCGCGCCAAAATTAAATTTGAATTCAAATAGCGCGCCATAAAAACTCTTCTGAATAACCAAGAAACGATAGATAGGCTATAATCAATTGAAGCTAAATACTCGAACAAATGTCAACACAACCTGACACTACTCGATCGCCTCTCGGCAGTGTTGCATCTCACCTCACCGAATCAAAAGTGGCAGATATAAATGGAGATGGACCATTGCCGCATTCGTATACAATTCACAATTGCTTATGGAATTGAATTTGAATGCGCGCCATTTTTTGAATCGTTAGTAAGACTTTTGCCAGGCACGTACAGATTTACTATGGGCTCGAGGCACTGGCGGACGAGCCAAACCTCCAAAGAGAGGGAAATTTTATTCAAAGAGGGGGGAATTTGCATTTTTCAGGCCACTTTACCTACACCTCAGGGAACAAACTCTACTTTTTGAAAACGCCAAAGAGGGGGGATTTCATCTTTTCCCACCCTTTCTAATCCATGTCTTCAAATAACCACACCCTAAATGTTTCATAAAAATCTAAGGAAAATTTGGCGCGCATTCAAATTCAGCCTCCGGATCAATTGCGAATGCCTATAGTATACTTGCGGTCAAGTTACACCTAGTGAGTGGGGAATTTTCCCCTGGAATCAACAAGCACAGAAAATTTACATAATCTAATACTTAAAGATATTTTTTGTAGACTTACATGGGGAAAAAGCTGGGCATCGGTGGAAAATCTTATACCTTCCCTAGTTCCCTTAGTAGATTCTTTACTGTTCCGCCACCATAACGTTCGACCGCGCCTTCAACAAGTGTGGCAAACTCGTAAACTGATCACTCACTAAATGGCCGTATAACGCTTATATACATAGTGTTCACAGTCAATTAGGAGACTCAACTTGAATGTCATTTTTCGTGGTATAGCTAGGTAAAGATTTCTTGTCATCAAATACTAAATAATTAATATGAAACCGCTACGCCTATGTACCTGCAATGAACAAGACGTAATTGTTCGAATTTTGTCTAAGTGTGATTATGTTTTCCGAAGTTCTGAGCTCGCACTCGCGCCAAACCAGAATTCAAATTTAACTGTGCGCCAAAATTACTCTACTCAACAAGAAACCCGGGATAGGCTATACGCTATATTGAAGGACAATGCCTAACAGAAAACTAATAGGGACTTAACAGATTAAGGAAAATAAAGCCGGGCTTGCGAAAATCGGCGCTCGTCCAAATTCAATCTCCTAATTAACTGTGAATGGTTTATAAGTGGCCAGCGGGAGTTATACCCACAATGGCAATATACTGGGCTGACTTACGCATTCGACTTGGAAGATGTACAGCGATGTTCCAGACAAAGTTATCGACCGGATTGCTCAGTTTTATAAGTGGGGTAGCTCAGCGTAACTTGTGGCATATTTGATGTTCTTTTTTTAAATAAATCTTTACCGTAAGTGATAATACGTAGTTCCACATTTTTGTGGATCACTGAAGTTTAGAAGTTAAACTCTTAGTTCATGCTGTGAATGCTAGTAAATCCCAGTGGACTTTAACTTCATTCTTTAGTTGCAGGAGCCGAAGAAATGTGAAAAAGAGAAAGATACTGATCCATCGGATTCCTGACTTCAAAGAAACTACATTATGTAATGCCGACTAAATTATCGGCTGGAAGAATAGATGATATCCAGTTAAAATGATTTCAATGGTATAAATAAAGACAGAGAAAGACATAAAATACATAAAAAAGAAACAAGTACGTTTGCCATATGCCGAAAGAAAGACACGAACAAAATAAATAGTTTTCAGAAAATTTCCATTCCGATATTTTGAATTTTTTGTTGCAAGTTAACTCCAATAACAACTACCCACAACTGGGCTCTGGAACTTCACACCGGAATGCATATGAATTTCGAATTAATAACTGATATAACTCTCTGAACAAGTTCAAAATAAAAAAACCTTAAACAATTTAGAATTGAAAAAACTTCCCAACACAGAATTCTCAGAGCCAAAAGAAAGAACAGGTCCTAAAAGTAACACATTTCTTCAAAGAAATCGGGAAAGTAGTTGCTAAAAAGGGTGGTCTTCAGCGGACGTTGATGGATGGCGAGCAAACAATGTCAACTTCATTGTCTGTCGGAAGAGCCAAATTCTCCGATTAGAGGAAAATTTACCGAAGAGAGGGAACTATAAGTTTTGAGACCATTTTACCTACACATTAGGGAACAAATTAAACTTTTTGGCACATCCAAGTCTAGGGGAATTTCACTTCTTCACTTATTACTTTTCCGCTAGCGAAGTCTTCATTGACCTTCCGTCTTTGTACCACACTCGGTCATCCATCAACCCTACTCGGGAAAACATTTCTTCCGGCAGATAAGAAATGGATACTCTAGTTTGGATAGTTTTTTTTCAATGAAGTGTCACACTTGGAGAGGATTTGAAACATTAATGAAAGTGTTTATATACATAGGCGGCTATGGTGCACTGGCTTTCAAAATGCAAAATGCAAAATAAACAAGCAAATACATAGGAAGTTACGTATGAAAACTTAATGAATCTTTATTTTATGACGGAAACCCCAAATTATGAATGAAAAAAATTATCCAAGTTCCAAACCGTAGTTTCTCGATTCGGGTCCTGATGCCATCGTTATCATTATCATCATTCAAGTTTTCCTCACTTCGTGCCACCGATGGTGCGTGGTCATCTCGTTCAACGGATGGCACACGTAGCGGACGTTCCACACTTGAAGGTGACATGGATTTGGCACGGTAACCTGAAAAAACAACAACAACAACAACAACAACAACAACAACAACAACAACAACAACAACAACAACAACAACAACAACAACAACAACAACAACAACAACAACAACAACAACAACAACAACAACAACAACAACAACAACAACAACAACAACAACAACAACAACAACGAAAACAACGAAAACAACTCACAGACAGAGACATGATCGTAAAAACAATAACGATTACTAGACAGCAAGATAAACCATTCACGTTTCACGCGCAGTATGAGTACATAACTTCTGCGAAATCAAAGCCGAATTGCCTGGATTGGTTGCTGTGCTGATATCTATTTATTGTAAAAAAACAAAAAATTACATTGCATACATTTATGTAAAATTATAGTTACTCAAATCGAGTTATCTTTTTTAATGGACACTTATACCACATTGCCTTGTTTCGTTCAAGTTTGGCTTTCTCAAAAAATCCGTATTTCTTTTATTTTTCCTGACCGATTTCGTTTATCCGCGCTCGGATGCAGACTATGAATATGTGAAAACTCCGCTGGTCAGCTACAGTGTCACTAAAACTCACAAAGCATGTATACGTGTATTTCGAATTCAGGGAGTTGATTTTCGGTGAGTTTACATTACGTGAGTTGTGTTTCGGGGAGATAGCCTTCTGTGAGTTCAAGTGGCCCCACTTATTTTTTCCAAGACAAGGTTGGGAGCATTCAAAATTCTGTTTCTTATTTCTTTCAAATTAGCAGATATTGATTACGAACCTGGATGTCCGAATCCGAAGATTTCCGGAGGTTCAGTTGACATCTGAACCTGACGTCGACGTTGCCGTTGATTGGATCGTGACTGACGTACGCTGTGATGGTGCATGTTGGAGTGGCTTTGATGGTGGTTACGGTAAGTGAGTATGGTATTTATTATGGTATGTAATATATGGTAGGTAGGTAGTATGTATGGTATTATTATAAGATCTAAAAGTACAGTACGTAGGAATCCCGATAGACAGATAGTTTTTTTTCTATCTGATACCCATTGGCTGTTTTCGGTTACGGTAGTTACGGTTATGGTTAGGATGATGAGTATGGGGGAATGAAAATATTAACGTTCTACAATCATAGTGTTTTAAACAAAAAAATTGTCTACGATCCAAAAAATTACCGAATCGGATTTATAGCGAATATTAGCTTGGACAACCTGGTTAATAAAAAAAAATTTAGCACAAAATTACAAAATTTTTTAATGAGATCAGAAAACCTATGTTTTTTTTATAAAATGCGATGTAGTTTTCTACAACATTTCACAAAAAACTTGGAAGAAGCGTTTCGATCAGTCTTCCGACGCCAAAAAAAATCCAAATAGGCAGCAAAATAGGCAGAATATAACGATTGGCAACGACCTTTTGGCTCAGTGTACCTGAGTCCCATTCCAACTGGCATTCACCTAATTACCACATAAAAGTTTTCACTTCGCGGCGCTAGCGGACGAGAAGAGGTGGGGAAAGTGGAATTCACCTTCTTTGGAGGTTTCAAACAGCAGAGCTTGTTCCTCAACGTGTAGGCATAATGGCCCAACTTCTGCCAATTCCCCCCTCTTCGGAAAAATTCCCCTCCCTTTGGAGGATAGGCTCGTCCGCTAGTGCTTCGCGGCACACACTTGGCGGAAGCACTAGCGGACGAGAAGGGGTGGGAAAAGTGGAATTCCCCCCTCTTTGGCGTTTCAAAAAGTAGAATTTGTTCCTTAAGGTGAAGGTAAACTGGCCTGAAAACAGCCAATTCCCCCCTCTTTGGCGAAATTCCCCTCCCTTTGGAGGTTTGGCTCGTCCGCCAGTGGGCGGAAGCCTATTCAAGGCCCCTTGTTGGATTTTTTCGGCGAGTAATTTGAAGAAACCCTGACCAAGATATAAACGTATGATACATGTCTGATAAGTTAGATTAAAAGAGAGAAAAACGTACTAATACGTACTTGTTTGGACTGGAAACGAAATCAAGGAATTTATATCAAAAATATAACTTGGTACAGATATACTTTTATGAAAAATTATTTCTAACGACCCGTTACAAACTTATCTTTACGTACAATGAATACGCTCAAAAACCATTTCCCTGTTTTGCCCATGAACCTGACGCTCGAAGCAAAACATCAGCCTTCATTCTTCATTTCACGTTTCAAAGGTGAATAAAGTGTTTGGCTCCGGCTGGATTTACTGATTCTCCCCTCTTAGGCTTCCTCTAATAAAAAGAGAACAATACCAAATACATACTATGAAATATGTATTCATTTCATTGATAAAAGATGCTAGAAAATGAGTGGCTAACGAGGAAACATTGATTGTACGTGCACTGGTGGATGAGTCAAACCTCCGAAGGGAGGGGAATTTCAGACCAGTTTACCTACACCTTAGATAACAAATTCTACATTTTGAAAAGGCCAAAGAGAGGGGAATTTCAGTTTTCCCACCCCTTCTCGTCCGCTAGTGCGTGGTGTGGCATCCAAGAAGCCACTGGCAAACGTAACGGAACTGTCGTCCAAATGTCATGAAAAAAATTTTTCATCGGAAGTAAAAAAAATTTCGAATTCAAATTGGGCGCCAAAACTTTTCTGAGTATCAAGAAACCTCGAATGGGTTATACTACATACGAGATTCAGTGAAATGTGTATGTACCTTCTCGCGAAATGGGCTTCCGGGAGCGAAGGGTGCCTCAATTTAAGAATGGCCTTACGATTCCGGTGGTGATGGTGCATCGTTAAATCATAATGACCGATGGAACAAAGCGATGTGTCCGAGGTGAATGATCACCCGACGGTTGAAAAGGTATTTACAACCACCGGTGGACGAGTCAATACTCCAATGGGAGGGGAATTTCACCAAAGAGGGGGAATCGGCAGTTTTGAGGCAAATTTACCTACACCTTAAGGAACAAATTCAACGTTTTGAAACCGCCAAAGAGGGGGGAATTTCACTTTTTCCTCCCCTTATCGTCCGCCAGTGCGTACAACGAATACTACGTATGGTCGATTTATTGGTTTAAGACTTTTATATTTCATAACATAACCTATAGTCTACATATAAATAATGTCCCAAAAAGCTGAGTGAATTTTCGATAAACAACCTAATGTTTATCGATGTCAGATTTTTTTTCGATAAACATTTGGTCTGTACAAGGAAGAAAAATCGGACGATATCTTCATCGACAAAAATCTGAGTTCATGAAGCATCGGTTTGTTTATCGAGAATTCCTGGCACCTTTTTGCAACAGTAATTAGTATTCGACTATACTTCATAACATAATCCAACATTGATCTGATATAAAAGGATCTCCCAAATAATGAACTCACACTATTTTTTGATTTCACGTAATTGGAAACTAACATAATAAAGAACATACCTAATAAACTTACATACATACAGTATCATAAATACGAGTATGCCACAATACGGCTTACTCGGCGTACCCAAATTGATTATGGCTTACGAACAATGGTGGGAAGGGAAAGGAATATTCCCAAAGAGTTCGAAATTGATAGTTTTGAGTTCTTTATACCTACATTCATAAACCTTAAGGAACCCGTTCTATATTCCGAATTCTCCAAAAAGGAGGGAAATTCCAATCGAATTCCAATCTTCTTTCACTTAATGATGCCACATATGTCGTGCCCCATTGAATTTTACGTGCCCTGAACGTCCGTAATAAGGTTAATATTTCCCAAAAAGAGAAAAAGACAGTTTTTAATCATTGAGATTCAATCGATCGGATTCGTCATCTCTATACTTCATTAAACACATCCCAGTTTCGATTTCACCAAAGCGGGAGAAATTCCCCACACTTCCCTCCCAAACGTCTTTCCTTTAATGATGCCACATGTGCCCGCGTGCCATCGAATATTCAGCTAGGAAAGTTATGAATATCCATTAAAAGATCACTTTGGGCTGCAATACGACGTTATAAATCATCATAACTCACCAGATGGTGTATTATAGTGAGATCACCCACTGCCGGACGATCTAATCTACTAAAAGTGAGGGGAATTTAGTCAAAGAGGGGGAACTGGCAGTTTCTAGGCTGTTTTACCTACACCTAATGGAATAAATTCTACTTTTTGAAAACACCAAAGAGAGAGGAATTCCACTTTTCCCACCCCTTCTTGTTCGCTAGTGAGATCACCCACTGCCGGACGAGCTAATCTACCAAAAGGGAGGGGAATTTAGTCAAAGAGGGGGGAATCGGCAGTTTCTAGGCTGTTTTAAATGAACCTTAGGGAACAAATTCTACTTTTTATAAACGCCAAAGAGAGGGGAATTCCACTTTTCCCACCCCTTCTCGTCCGCTAGTGAGATCACCCACTAACGGACGAGCTAATCCTCCAAAGGGAGGGGAATTTAGTCAAAGAGGGGGAACTGGCAGTTTCTTGGCTATTTTACCTACACCTTAGGAAACAAATTCCACTTTTTGAAAACGCCAAAGAGAGGGGAATTCCACTTTTCCCAACCCTTCTCGTCCGCTAGTGAAATCACCCACTGCCGGACAATCTAATCTACCAAAAGGGAGGGAAATTTAGTCAAAAAGGGGGGAATCGGCAGTTTCTATGCTGTTTTACCTACACCTTAGGGAACAAATTCTACTTTTTGAAAATGCCAAAGAGAGGGGAATTTCACTTTTCCCACCCCTTCTCGTCCGCTAGTGAAATCACCCACTAACGGACGAGCGTGGAATTCACCCTCTTCGGTAATTTGAAGAAATGGATTTTTTTCGAGAAATGTAGGTTTAACCCCGACAATGTCCCAGAAAACTGTCGCGAAATATTCGAACCTCAGTTATATCATCGAACAGCAGCAAGTGGTATTAGTAAAGAAGCACTGAACAAGGCAATCCATCTTTGTCGTCACTCCTGCGTCAGTTTAGTTTATCCAGGGTTTCCTGTTGCTCCGAAATGCTTTCTGGCTAAGGTTTATCAAGTTGGTTTTTTTATTCAATTTTGAAAAAATTCACATTTACCTTCAACAAACAGTAAGATTAGAAGTTAAAGGTTTGTATGTAGAAATAACTTTCGATGAAAAATCTCTTGACCGAGCTTTATCCCCTACTCTTGTGATTTTCATTTAGTGTCTTGATCTATTTTACAAATGATTACTTCGATTTGAACGCACGCATTTTAATGGTTCAATAAACTGCATGTTTTTTCTGCACGACGTACACTATTTTTCGAGGACAAATTCAAAGTTTAGTTTGCTAATCGCTTAAGAATGCTATAAATGGTTGGGTGGACATGACAAAGATGTTCATCCCTCATATTATGATGATGAATGACGATGGGAACGACAAGATGAGTCGTAGAAAAACTATCGTTTTCGCTTACACAGGGTGTTTGAAAAAGGGTTCGCGTTGCTGATGTCCCAACCCTGTATGGATGCACACACATAGTTATGTTTCAGTTTCTTGGTATTCATTTCTTCATTTTGCCTCACATATATTGGAATTTCGCCCATGTTTAATCTATTGAGAATGAACTCGTTGCAAACACATCGACATCTCCACTTTAGGTTACGTCTTTTTTACGTTCATTACCATAACATCATAGCACCATGTTTCAGGGTTTCACCTTCTTTAGCAATGCTCTGTTAATTTATCTGGAACAACAAGACGTTAATTATAAGATTTGTATGATCTTAATAAAAAAAATTGTCTGGGTGGAAATGTCATTTTCCTTAATTTTTTAGGATTGCGTAAAAAGTTTTACAAAAACAACTGTCAGTGTGGGAATGTAATTTTTCTTGATGGTAAAGGATGGCCAAACACCGTTTGTTTTGGGTGCCCAGTCGTCAGGTAACCAGAATCGACGGACATGTCTTACCGCTGTCATGACGATATAGCACACACAATTGATTAGGAAACTTAATTTTGAATGCGCGCCATTTTTCTTTCTGTTTTGTGGTTTTGAAATTGTGATTTTTTTCAAACGCCGACTAGCAGTTGACTTGGCTTTTATTGTAAAATTTTCAATAACGCGTGGAAAAGGTTTACAATTTGATTTTATTTCTAATTCACCTTGGACGAGAATGCTATACAAAAATTGGTATGGTAACTGTGTTCAACTTTCAAACGAGATTTGTGAGTTATGAAACCATCATAGAAAGCAATCACGAACTCAACAAAAACGGGGATGAAAAATTTCGAAAAATTAACATTGTCAATCACATACACTCACTCACTCACTCACTCACTCACTCACTCACTCACTCACTCACTCACTCACTCACTCACTCACTCACTCACTCACTCACTCACTTACTCACTTACTCACTCACTCACTGCGGATGCAAAGTTAACTGAATATATTTTTTAACTAAAAAAATCTAATACAACAGAACCGGAATCATTCATGGTTAGCATATGATGAATTATAAATGACCCTATATCGACAAAAGCTACGACACACGCTTGAACTAACTGCCAGGAAACAATCTCGGATTCTGTTGTCAGTAGCTTAATTCCATTGGTGCTAAGTTTTGGAGCCATCAGTTTAAATGGTGCAATCATGCTCAATGATCTATGTTATGTACGATTTGACAGTTTTATTAAGCGAATAGTGGAATTCATCATTCCTTTTTATAGCGAATTATTATGACGCGTGCACGTGTGGAAAAACTTACAACATGGTATAACAGAATTTTCTGATTTTTTTACTGCTCTCGCAGAGTTTTCCAAAACAAATAGCGAGAGACTTTCAGTAATCGTTATTTTGCTTATAATTAAACTACTGTACAAAAAGGTTCAGTATGACAATATCGACAACTAAAGTTGGAATTTTCCAGTCAGTCCAAAATTTCCGGTTTGTGAATGAAGTGAGAGCGCCAGATAAACACCGATTCTAGAACTATGTCGGTGGCTCCTGTCAAGAAACAACCGGGAGGTGAGTCAGACAGTCCGTCAGTCAATCAGTCAGTCACCTAGTCAGTCAGTCAGTCAGTCTCTCAGTCAGTCAGTCAGTCAGTCAGTCAGTCAGTCAGTCAGTCAGTCAGTCAGTCAGTCAGTCAGTCAGTCAGTCAGTCAGTCAGTCAGTCAGTCAGTCAGTCAGTCAGTCAGTCAGTCAGTCAGTCAGTCAGTCAGTCAGTCAGTCAGTCAGTCAGTCAGTAAGTCAGTCAGTCAGTCAGTCAGTCAGTCAGTCAGTCAGTCAGTCAGTCAGTCAGTCAGTCAGTCAGTCAGTCAGTCAGTCAGTCAGCCAGTCAGTCAACCAGTTTTTAGGACAAGGACCGCCCGGAGGATGGATGGAAGCACCATCAAGACCATCCGGATGTCCTCCCGGTTTGGAGTACCTGACCCAAATTGACCAGGTGTTGGCACATCAGGTATGTAAAAGAGTGAGTGAGTGAGTGAGTGAGTGAGTGAGTGAGTGAGTGAGTGAGTGAGTGAGTAAGTGAGTGAGTGAGTGAGTGAGTGAGTGAGTGAGTGAGTGAGTGAGTGAGTGAGTGAGTGAGTGAGTGAGTGAGTGAGTGAGTGAGTGAGTGAGTGAGTGAGTGAGTGAGTGAGTGAGTGAGTGAATTGCAGGAAGTCATGAAGATGTTCCGACCATACAAATACTGCGCCTCACAGCTCTACGCCAGCTGCGCCAACTGCTTTGCTCAGGTGGGAAAAATTAATAAAAAAATAAAATAAATAAAATACTTAGTTATTTGATTAATGTTGAATTATTTAATAACCTAGAAATATAAAACAATTACAAAACAATGCAAATTACAATCGTATGTTCTACAAACATACATGCGTGCGGCGTCTGCAACTATTTTTATTGTAATAGTTTCATAATATTCAGGAGGTAATCGTGGAGGCACCACCTGGCAACATCATCGGTTACGTCAAGCAACGATCGTCGTGTTGCACGCTGCAGCTGGAGATCCAGGATGCTGACGGCACGCCCAACATGTGGATCGATGGACCGTGCATGTGCTGCACCTGTTGCTCTGACATCGAGTTTCCGGTTAAATACGTTTTTTCTTGCCATTGGTAGTTTCCACGTACCGCTGTTGATTCGTCATGTCAGATTAACAAGATGTGACCGGCTACGTGGAACTTTGCCTAATTCGCCGAAATTTCAGCTAGCCCATACTCGGCGCCTATTGATTGGTCACGCCTCGAGCTGGATGGGGAAACTTTTTTACCCTCCAGCCACTAGCGGACGAGCTAAACCTCCAAAGGGAGGGGAACTTCGTCAAAGAGGGGGAATTAGCAAGTTTGAGGCCATTTTACCTACACCTCAGGAAACAAACTCTACCTTCTGAAACTGCCGAAGAGGGGGGAATTCCACTTTTCCCTCCCCTTCTCGTCCGCTAGTGCCTCCAGCTTGAGGGCGTCGCCACCCCCTCTCAGTAAGGCCTAGCTGATTTCGCCAAATCTTTATCGGATGTGAGAAGGTTGACACAAAAGGTTTTGATTGTCAAAATGTTTCAGGTCTACGGTGACAAAGCGTGCAATCAGAAAGTGGGTGCCGTCACGAAGCAATGGAGCGGTCTGGCCAAGGAAATGTTCACACAGGCCGACAACTTTGGCGTTACCTGTTGGTCTAGAATATAAAAATTTTGAAATACAGAAATATAAAAATATAAAACACAAAAAAAAAGAATTGAAGGATAAAATATTGAAATATAAAAATTTAGAAAGCTACAACTATCTCGATTAGGAGACCGAAGTAGAGTGCAAGCTAAATGGAGACGGATGCTTTATGTTTCTTGCTTTCCATCAAATGAAAACTGAAATTTCTAATCAAATTAGCTGGCATAAACTCAAAAACTTCACGAATATAAAAAAATTTGTCTATTTTAAACCAATGTTAGTTAATTGTTTGAAGTGGAATGAATTTACGTAAATGACTTTTCAAGTAAAAGATGTTGATTTAATTAAATTAAATATTCTAATTTAAACTAATTTTCAGTTCCCATGGACATGGACGTGAAATCGAAGGCCACCCTGTTCGGAGCCATGTTCCTTATCGTTGGTCATAGCTTGGAGTCACTAAAACTCACCGAAAATTATCTCACAGAAAATTATCTCACCGAAAAATACCCCACAAAGAAATATCTCTCCGAAAATTATCTCACCGAAAATTAACTCCCCGAAAATTAACTGACCGAAAATCAACTCACCGAAATTAACTCACCGAAAATTATCTCACCGAAAATCAACTCAATCAATAAATATCATACTTTACCCTTTCCGTCTGTCCTTGGCATTATTGGTGCATTTTTCCTTACCTTAACCTCGTTGCAAACTATTAGACGAATTCTAGATCAACCAAGAATGTGAAAAATTTCAAGTTCATGGTCGAATTTGAACCCATGACATTCGGTTAAGTACACAAACCTGAGGGTGCCTTCATAGTCAGTTGCAAAAACAGTTGCAAAATTTTTGCAATTTTTACGTAACCCGTTTCCATGTCACATTTTGACAGTTTCTATGGCCAGTTCCAATAATTCGTGAAGAAGTTTATGGAAAACTTGCAAAAACAGTTGCAAAAATTACTATGACTAGACTAGACTATGAAAGCACCCTTATAACCGTTGCACCACAGGTACTCCTGTCTAGCTCAAGTTTCAATCAACCAGTCTTATGTACAGGGTGTCCCATCCTTAACCGCCGATGTTGACGGCTTCGTGCTTGAGTTTTAATGGGTCTATAAAACTGAAATTTCATTTTCGAATACAGAAGTCTTTGGCAATTTGTTGGACACCTACCAGAAGTTTATTGGACGTATGTAGCTAATTTCACAAGCAATCGAAAATGAAATTTCAGTTATACATATAGACCCAGTACAACTCAAGCACGGAACCGTCAACATCGGCGGTTAGGGATGGGACACCCTGTACATGATCTTATCCTACCTACCGTGTTTCAGGACTTCATGGTGTTCGAGAAGAAGGGAGATTCTTCAGGCGGCGATTAAAGATTATCCCACGTTGTAGAGATTATCCTCTTGAAGCCTTGATTTCTTCCTCAAAATTCCACTGCTTTATCAAAATTCGTTTAATCTATCGAAATTATGTTATTTTTTCACCCCAAAAAAACTCAACGATATTTTATTATTCTATGGAAATTATCGAATTATCGAAATTATCGAATTCTTGTTTTTTTCTGAAATTCTATTACTTTTGAGATTATCCTATTGAATTTCTGTTCGTTTTTACCCGATTTTGTTGCTATCTCTCGATCCCCGTCAACATTCATTCCACGACTATCCTAAAATTTGATAATTTTATTTGTGTTATTTTGTCCTTTTAAAATCGATTTTGTCCTAATATAATGATTTGTCCCGATAAACGTTTCCCATAACCTTTTTTTGTTCAACACCATTTCCTATTTGTCGGTGAGGAAAAATCATTCTATGATCATCATTTTTACTGTTTCCGACTAATAAACTAAATTACATAGAAAACTATTCCAAATAGGCGTTAAAACAGAAAAACTGGTTTTGTCATACATGTTTTCTTTTTTCTCCACAGTGCCATAATGTAATGGATTATGGTACTTATGGAAGAAGTAAGCGAAAATTGTAATATAGTATTTAGAACTTTTAGTAATACCGTTTTATATCCAACTGATAAAGTTTAATAGACAAAACGCGGAAATATTGCTATGGTATTTTTTCTTATTCAGTTTTTTTGTCAACTGTAAAGTGTAGGTAAGTAAAAGAACGCGAAAGTTACACGATCATAATCACTAGCGGACAAGCCAAACCTCCAAAGGGAGGGAAATCTTCCTAAAGATGGGGAAATGACAAAAACCAGGCTATTTTACCCACATCATAAGGAACCCACTCTATATTTTGAAACCGCCAAAGAAGGGGAATTTCAGTTTTCCCTCCCATTCTCGTCCGCCAGTGATGATCAGGATGATCATCCAGTACTACGGTAAATAAAAAACCCGCCCATAAAAGGGCCACAGCTGGCCAAACAGCCCCACAATAAAAATCACAAAATTCTGGTTGTTTTCAGGATTTCATGGTATTCGAAAAGAAGAAGAACGAATAAAACATGGATGAACCAACGAAAAACGCCCGCCCACCTGTGGTACAAATATTGGTTTACGATACATCTGTTTCTATCTCTTTCT
>OZ038445.1:5470814-5487527 GCA_964036265.1 Daptonema setosum
TTTAGTAGCAACCGCTGGACGCTCGAGCGGACGAGAAGAACAACTTCTTATAAAATAGTTTAGTCTTCAAGAACGAAAACAAGCAAATCTTCCAAAAGACGGGATTTTACCAGATGAGGAGAGAGAAACACGCGGTTTAGAAACAAATTTGCATACACTTTAGGATACGGATTCCATTTTTGGAAACCGATCCTCAAGAGAGAAATATTTCTACAATTCAGATAGCGAATCCAGGGTTTCTCGTTAATCAGAAGGATTTTGGTGCGCGATATGAATTCAAATCTGCTATTGGCGCGCGTTAAAATAGTAAAAAAATAGAATATTCTTCACTCAGCATTTCAAGAACACAATAACTCATTGTGATTTATTCACTGTGCGTAACGGGTTCATATAGATAATTTTTTGTAACAAGAAACCCTGATTATGCTATAACTAAACCGCTGTTACAGAACTATAACATAACCATTTCCATCGGTCACACATCTAAAATTGCTGTAAATTAAATGCAAACAATGTACAAGGTTTTACTTCCGTGTTGCATGCATGTACTGTATGTACCTAGCTACATAGAATAAAATGCAATGAAATAAACCACAAAAAGTCTGAAATACTTATTTCAAACTTCGAAGTTCAAAATTTTATTACTCCAAAAACATAGCAGACTTTCCACACTTTATTGGGTCGGAATTCTACAGTTTATATACTACACATATTATTCCGCCGATGATTCATCCACTATGTCAACTCGACTGCTCGGTGGTTCCACGAGCGGAAGAGAGGGGAAGGGAAACACCCCCTTCAGTTTAGTTTTTACAAAAAGTGGAAATAACTTCACGCATTTCAAGTAACGTTTCCTTAAACAGCCGATTATTCCCATTTCTTTCGGGAAACCTCCATCTACAGTATTTGGAACGAAAACTCGTCCGCCGATTAATGTTTCGGTGACGTAAATGCATGGGTACATAGGAAATTATTTATACATTGGTCATCGCCGAGCGTTCCGTATTATCTTACAACTCAGGTAACAACGGAGGTAAACCGATTCATGCTATGATGAAATATCAAAATTACGGTTAGTATGTCGACGAAACAAAATGAAAGGATAATGGTATGGCAATAAAGTAAATTAATTTTTAATAAATGGGTAAAATAGAACTGTTTCTGAAATCACTTCCACAAAGAAGAGGAACTTCCGTATGAGTTAAAGTTCACCAAATTAGTGAAAAAAATGTTTTTCGGCAAAGTATATTGTTATGACTTAACATTTTTACTCAAAACTTATGAGGAACGATAAAACAAAACTTCACGACCACTTAATCATAACTTATAACAGTATAAAAAAGAAAATCGTGTTAATAAGGATGGAAACTTCAGTTTGAACCCAATCCTGTGTGTAATAACAAAAATATTATTACCGAAACGATATAACGAAACGTATTTGCCAATCGTATGTGGGACATACGAAACGGAATTCAAATATTTACTCGTGTCACAGTATGTAGGCCAGGACAGGTGTATAGTTCAGCGCTCATTGTATTGTATTTAGAATATTACGTGCAATAAAAACCCTATTTTCGTAAACATTTTCCCAAGAAGGAATAAGTTTTGCTGTTATTTAAAAATACTAGCGCTTTCAACCAGTTTAAATACAGTTTACACAATCTTATCCATTTGAAAACGCAGTGGAGTTAAATACATGAAAAACACTAGTTACTCGAACAAACAATCTGAATTTGTCTTGTGAAATAATTTTAGTCGAAAATTTCCTATGAGTTACAAAATCTTCAACATAAATGTGTATTTTTTTCTGATCCATGTTAGTGACCGATATGAGATATTACCAAGAATTCCGAACCATGGTGAACAGACCACCAAAACATGGCACAGATCGTATTCCGATGGTTTCTACTGTAGCTTGACAGAATAGGTGCCCATTTTGAAAGACCACGTGTTTGTTTATATTAAATTGCTTAATTATTCGAGCGTTCTCAA
Organism: Daptonema setosum; assembly: GCA_964036265.1. Taxonomy (NCBI): domain Eukaryota; kingdom Metazoa; phylum Nematoda; class Chromadorea; order Monhysterida; family Xyalidae; genus Daptonema; species Daptonema setosum. The sequence continues at coordinate 5,472,807 of OZ038445.1, forward strand.
TTGATTAGGAAACTGAAATTGAACGCACATATCTTTGGTCAGATCCACAGCCAAGTATTAGTATACGCGAGTTTATTGAATTTTTTATATCATTCGGTCATAAACAGACACTGGTTAAGCAAGTATCAAAGATTGACAACAAGGGAGCAAAAAAACCAAAGGCATCTGAAATAGGACGTGATAGTTTAAGATCAAACTAAAATAATAATAATAAAAATTACAAACCGAAAATTTTCACGCTATGAGATGATTCTGGAATGGCACGTACAGAAAGTTGTTTGAGAAAGTTGGTAATAAATTTAATTTTAGATATGGTAGTTCTAAAAGCACTTACTTTACTTAACTCAATAATGTTTAGTGGTAGTAGATTGTAAGTTGCGACTATGGATTTTCTCGAAAAAAGCTGAAAAATTTACGTGGAAAAAGCGCACCGCGTCGTTCAATTTACTTTACACTTCAAAGCTCAAAGGTGGGCGTGAGCACTTGAAACGGATCAGGGACGTTCAAAATGATATTTATTGATGACATTCCTAGATTATTAGAAGACTAGAATTTGAAACAGGACGATATCAGTTTGTTTTTTAAATGTCGGAAATCCATGGTAAACGAAAGCATAAATAACAGTGACACGGAGAAGTTCGGGCACTTTTGAATTCAATCGTTCAATGAAAATGTGATTGCTGAACGTTGAGAATATTTTTGGTAAGCTTCACCTGCAAATGAGAAAAATAAGTCGTCTACAAATGTATAGGTACTTTACTCCCACTCTACTAAAGTTATGATGTAAGCCTTATAGTTTGTGATTTTTGTTGTAAGCCTGTTTCAAACCAAAATAACAACAGAAAATAGGATACATATCCACATCGAAAAATTTTGAAGTTGTGAAATTATGACTGAAATTTCCGCGCATATTGAATTTCCGGATGAAGTGGTTTCACCTTTCATTTGTCGCGTCACGGGATGAAATGTAAATATCTGATCATTTTTCATAACTTTTACGAATGGGAAAATAAAATAATGGGATTTCCATGATCCCCAAAATAATATGCATAAAAAATGTTTCCTGAATATAATATGGTTAATTTTTTACATAATTTTATGTTTCCTAAATATTATATAGTTAATTTTTTTTTCTAAATAGAGTAAAGTGACTACAAAACGAAGTGAAGGAAATTGCCGACTGTCTAGTCCTCTGTATTGTGTAAATAATATAACACTGCGTCTGAACTTTTGTTGGCGACGTTGTGGCGTGGCTGTGTGCAACAACAACAACAACAACCACAACAACAACAATAACAACAACAACAACAACAACAACAACCACAACAACAACAACAACAACAACAACAACAACAACAACAACAACAACAACAACAACAACAACAACAACAACAACAACAACAACAACAACAACAACAACAACAACAACAACAACAACTTCAGACTCCGGGAGCACTTTTTCTTGATAAAACCCGTTCGATTCACATCACAACCACTTGGCGCTTAATCGCCGCTGCCACTAATTATTGAGGTAACTGGTTGCAATGTTAATTCGTTTTTTACAAGTGTCTGGTTGCATTTAGTTATAGCTCATGAAGCGATGCGAAGTTCTCTCAAGTAAAACTCATAAAGTCGGTTATGATAAAACGTTTCAAATTTTCCATGAAATAGTCTACAAACCACACAAAATCACTATATTTTAATTGTATCTTTCGTCGTGTTCAAATTCAAAATAAGCGGAAAAAAGGTACACCAAACCATTTATAGAAAAAAACGTCTTTTTAAGAAAAAAATGCGCACCTATTATCGGAAAAAAATTCAAATACATTGAAACAGAGCCAAAGTACCATTTCTCTATGTGTCTGAACATGAAATCTTGTTCACTTTTCTGGAAAGGTTTATCATAACTGACTATATTATAAAATTTGTATTAAGATAATAGGTTGAGATAAAAATTGTAAGGTACATATTTAGACATCATATGAAACACTTGCATTATTTGCATGAAATAATGAAAACCGTTTGGTGTAATATTTTCCTGGTTACTAAAGACTGTCACACGTTGAACTATTTTATTTCGGTGTTATGAAATGTTTTTATTCTCACGAAAACAAGAAAGTGCAACGTTATTCCGTGTCGTAAGCTAACGCGTTGGTTAAAGTCAATTGGCAAACAACTCACATCATCTGCGTTGCGTCCGTTAAAAGGGCGCGTTCAGAGTTGTCTTGAGAAATTTTCATTAAAATTGTAAAACTTATGAAAAAAAAGAACCAATTTATTTTGTTTTTGGTTAAAAACAAAATTGTATTTTTGAGCTTTGAAAAATTTACAAAAAAGTCTCGAGACTTTCTTAAAACGACTGAACGCGCGTCTAACTATTCTTTGTAGTTCTGTGGTACTGCAACACAAATCACAATTTACAATGCAAAGAACAGGTTTCGCTCTGTTGTGTGACTAGTTTATTCATTTCCGCTTTATTGTCTACTATAGAACAGCTTTTAGAAAAATACCAAGATTATTAACTTATTTACTACGACTAACTAAACCTTCCGAAATGAAACGATCAAATGTTTCCTGGTGGTTTCTAGATTTTTTTCTTCGATTTAATAAATCACACCTTTTTATCTCCATAATATCATAATTATCTTACTCGACTTTTTAATGGCATAGCATTCTCAATTGATAAAAGGACTAAGCTAGCACAACTGTTTGTAAACCGATTTCATTCACAGACAGATTCTAGATATCTAGAGAACAAGTACTTCTCGCCGTATGTCGATGACTCCTCGAACTGTTATGGGGGAAACACATTGAGAATTATTATATCACAATAGTCTGCTATATTATATCATATAAGTTTTATTGGCAATAGAACTTTGGTGATTACGAGGGAATTTAGAGTTATTACTTACATACATTTAAAAATGCTTTCATGAAATTTCCATGATTATGATTTTTACTAAAAAATGAAAAATAATAAAAAATAATGTTTAATTTGGAACAGTTGAGAAGTTATGCACTGGAATCACAATTGCATAAAACCCATAATACAGAAAGAGATAGAAACAGATGTATCGTAAACCAATATTTGTACCACAGGTGGGCGGGCGTTTTGTCGTGGGTTCATCCATGTTTTATTCGTTCTTCTTCTTTTCGAATACCATGAAATCCTGAAAACAACCAGAGTTTCATGATTTTTTTTATCGTGGAGCTGTTTGGCCAGCTGTGCGCCCTTTTATGGGCGGTTTTTTTTGTTTACCGTAGTACTGGATGGTCATAGTCATGATAAATGGCGGACGAGATAGGAGGGAAAACTGTTTCAAAATGTAGAGTGGGTTCCTTAAGATGTGGGTAAAATGGCCTGGTTTTTGTCATTTCCCCATCTTTAGGAAGATTTCCCTCCCGGATTTTTAATACCGTAGTAATTGATGGTCATGGTCACGATCACTGGCGGACGAGAATGGGAGGGAAAACTGAAATTCACTCTCTTTGGCGTTTTCAAAAAGTTGAGTTTTTTTCCTTAAGATGTGGGTAAATTAGCTTAATTTCGGCCAATTCCCCCCTCTTCGGGAAAATTCCCCTCTCGGATTTTTATTACCGTAGTACAGGAAGGTCATGGTCATGATCACTGGCGGACGAGAATGAGAGGGAAAACTGAAATCCCCCCTCTTTGGCGGTTTCAAAATCTAGAGTGGGTTGCTTAAGATGTGGGTAAAATGGCCTGGTTTTTGTCATTTCCCCATCTTTAGGAAATTCACTCTCTTTGGCGTTTTTTGAAAAAGTGGAGTGTGTCCCATAAGATGTGGGTTAAATGGCCTTATTTCAGCCAATTCCCCTTCTTTGGGAAGATTCCCCTCCCTTTGGAGGTTTGGCTCGTCCGCCAGTCGTCTTGATAGTGTAATTTTTGCATTATTTTTTTATGTACGTACATACCATTTACAGTTGACTGGAAAACAGGATAAAAAAATACGATAGCAGTATTTCCGCGTTGTTTCTATTAAACATTCTCAGTTGGATATAAAATTAAATTTGTAAATACCATATTACAATTTACGCATATTTTTTCCGCTAGTACCATAGTACATCATGACACAGTGGAAAAGTAGAAAAGTGAAAACATGGTGGACATAACCCAGTTTTTCTGTTTTAACGACTTGTTAGGACAGTTTTTATGTACTTTATTTGTCGGAAACAGTAAAAATGATGATTATCGAACGATTTTTCCTCACCGATAAATAAGAAATGGTGTTGAACAAAAAAAGTTTATGGGAAAAATTTATCGGGACAAATAATCATTTTAGGACAAAATCGATTTTAACAGGACAAAATAACATAAAACAAAATTATCAAATTTTCGGATGGTCGTGGAATGAATGTTGACGAGGATCGAGAGATCGTAACAAAATCGGGTAAAAACTAACAGAAATACAATAGGATAATCTCAAAAGTAATAGAATTTCAGAAAAAATAAGAATTCGATTATTTACATAGAATAATAAAATATCGTTGAGTTTTTTTTTGGGGTGAAAAAATAACAGAATTTCGATAGAATAAACGAATTTTGATAAAGCATTGGAATTTTGAGGAAGAAATCATTGTTTCAAGAGGATAATCTCTACAACGTGGGATAATCTTTAATCGCCGCCTGAAGAATCTCCCTTCTTCTCGAACACCATGAAGTCCTGAAATACGGTAGGTAGGATAAGATCATGTACTGTACATACCATATAGGACTGGTTGATTGAAACTTGCGACGATGTTGAGGAAAGGAAAATTATATGTTTTATACCAATAAACTAGACAATGTATGTATGTCGGTTTGTGTGTCACGCTTTTTTAGTATAAAAGTAGCGAAATAACTCTCAAACCCTTTCTTCACTACCAATAATGACAAGGGCAGGTGGGAATGGGGAAAGTACGATAAGTATTAAGGGTTGAGAATTGAGATTGAGATGGATTTGAAATAATGGTGAGTAGAACAAAAGTTTATTATTAGGAGAGTTGACTTTCGGGCAGTTTATTTTCGGTGAGATATTTTTCGGTCAACTCAAATAAGGTGAGATGATTTTCGTTGAAAAAACTTTCCGTGACTTGATTTTCCGGTGAGATAATTAATTTTCGGTAAGATAAGTTTGGTGAGATAAGTTTCGGTGAGTTTATGTAAAGTACTTCAAACTAAGAACCAACAATGAGGAACATGGCTCCAAACATGGTGGCCTTCGATTTCACGTCCATGTCCATAGGAACTGAAAATTGGTTTAATACGAGTATTTAATTTAATTGAATCAATTTAACTCAAATGCAAAGTCAATTACGTTAACTCATTCCACTACGTTGAGTTCGTTGATTATAACTCGAAAAAGAACACGAATATAGCATCGACGGATTTTTTTCATCTTTGCTGGAACAGTTCTCCATTTTGGACTATACGTGAAACACAGACCTCCATTTAGCTTGCACACCACGTCAATCTCCTGTTTGAGAATATTGTCAATTTTTGGATTTTTGTTATATATTGTTTTATATATTACATTCAATATTCAACCAACAGGTAACGCCAAAGTTGTCGGCCTGCGTGAACATTTCCTTGGCCAGACCGCTCCATTGCTTCGTGACGGCACCCACTTTCTGATTGCACGCTTTGTCACCGTAGACCTAAAACATTTTGACAATCAAAACCTTTTGCGTCAACCTTTTCACATCCGATAAAGATTTGGCGAATTCAGCTAGGCCTTACTGAGAGGGGGTGGCTACGCCCTCAAGCTGGAGGGTAAAAAATTTCCCCATCTAGCTCGAGGAGTGGCCAATCAATAGGCGCCGAGTATGGGCTATGTAGCTGAAATTCCGGCGAATCAGGCAAAGTTCCAAACTTTTTTAGTCTGACATGACGAATCAACAGCGGTACGCGGAAACTACCAACGGCAAGAAAAAACGCATTTAACCGGAAACTCGATATCCGAGCAACAAGTGCAGCACATGCACGGTCCATCGATCCACATGTTGGGCGTGCCGTCCGCATCCTGGATCTCCAGCTGCAACGTGCAACACGACGATCGTTGCTTGACGTAACCGATGATGTTGCCAGGTGGAGCCTCCACGATTACCTCCTGAATATTATGAGAAGAATTGTAGACGCCATGTATGTTTGTAGGACATACGATTGTAATTAGCATTTTATAGTAATTGTTTTACAGTTCGAGGTTATTAAATCCTTTATTTTATTAGATTTTTTTAGTTGTATTCACTTTTCCAACCTGAGCGAAGCAGTTAGCGCAGCTGGCGTAGAGCTGTGAGGCGCAGTATTTGTATGGTCGGAACATCTTCATGACTTCCTGCAATTCACTCACTCACTCACCACTCACTCACTCACTAACTCACTCACTCACTCACTGACGCACTCACTCACTCACTCACTTACTCACTCACTCACTCACTCACTCACAAACTCCCTCACTCACTCACTCACTCACTCACTCACTCACTCACTCACTCACTCACTCACTCACTCACTCACTCACTCACTCACTCACTCACTCACTCACTCACTCAATCACTCACTCACTTACTTACCCACTCACTCACTTACTCACTCACTCACTCACTTACTCACTCACTCACTCACTCACTCACTCACTCACTCACTCACTCACTCACTCACTCACTCACTCCCTCACTCACTCACTCACTCACTCACTCACTCACTCACTCACTCACTCACTCACTCACTCACTCACTCACTCACTCACTCACTCACTCACTCACTCACTCACTCACTCACTCACTCACTCACTCACTCACTCACTCACTCACTCACTCACTCACTCACTCACTCACTCACTCACTCACTCACTCACTCACTCACTCACTCACTCACTCACTCACTCACTCACTCACTCACTCACTCACTCACTCACTCACTCACTTATTCACTCACTCACCTTGTTATTATTATCAATTATGTGAATGGTGAACTCTCTCTGATTGGCGCAACACATTCTGCCACAGCAACTCGACTCTTCCACGGCAAAGAAAATCTGCTGACCCATGGAGTTCTTGATGGCATACTTGTTTTCCGTCTCCCAGCCCGTGAATGCTTCCCAGAGTTCGACTTGCTGCAATACAATTGCACTCACTCACTCACTCATTCACTCACTCACTCACTTACTCACTCACTCATTCACTCACTTACTAACTCACTCACCCACTCACTCACGTACCTGATGTGCCAACACCTGATCAATTTGGGTCAGGTACTCCAAACCGGGAGGACATCCGGATGGTCTTGATGGTGCCTCCATCCATCCTCCGGGAGGTCCTTGTCCTAAAAACTGACTGACTGACTGACTGACTGACTGACTGACTGACTGACTGACTGACTGACTGACTGACTGACTGACTGACTGACTGACTGACTGACTGACTGACTGACTGACTGACTGACTGACTGAGAGACTGACTGACTGACTGACTGATTGATTGACTGACTGATTGACTGACTCACCTCCCGGTTGTTTCTTGACAGGAGCAACCGACATAATTTTATAATCGGTGTTTACCTGACACTTTCACTTCATTCACAAACCGGAAATTTTGGACTGCCTGGAAAATTCCAACGTTGGTTGTTGATATTGTCATACTGAACCTTTTTACACAGTAGTTTAATTTTGTGCGAAAGAGACTGAGAGCCGACAAACTATTACAGATTTTTTTGTTGATGTTGTTAATATTTTGGTATGTGAATCTCCGTGAAATTTTAGGAATCACCATGTTTTCGAAAAACTGTTTTATTCCTTCTTAATATAAGCAGGTGTTTTACTTGTGCATGCATTCTAAAGGCTTGCTATAAAAATTTATTAAAAAAATATTCAATACGTAGTTCAGCTGGTTCAAGAAAAACTGTAAGAACCTACAGAACATACATGTAGACCTTTTGAGCTTGATGTCACCATTTCACATGATGGCTCAGAAAACTCGGCACCAATGCGCTACTGACAACCGAATCTGAGATTGTTTCCTGGCAGTTAGTTCAAGCGTGTGTCGTAGCTTTTGTCGATATAGGGTCATTTATAATTCATCATATGCTAACCATGAATGATTCTGGTTCTGTTGTATTAGATTTTTTAGTTAAGAATATATTCAGTTAACTTTGCATCCGCAGTGAGTGAGTGAGTGAGTTAGTGTATGTGAATGATAATGTTAATTTATCGGAACTTTTCATCCCCGTTGTTGTCAAGTTCATGCTTGCTTTGTATGATGGTTTCATAACTTCCGATAGATCGCGTTTGAAAGTTGAACACAGTTAACATACCAATTTTTGTATAGCATTCTAAAACATAGTAAAACTCAAGTTGTAAACATTTTCCATGCGCTCTTGAAAATTTTACACCACTACTAGTCGGCGTTTGAAAAAAAATCACAATTTCAAACCCACAGAACAGAAAGAAAAATGGCGCGCATTCAAAATCAAGTTCCCTAATCAATTGTGTTTGTTACATATATCGTCATGACAGCGGTAAGTCATGTCCGTCGATTCTGGTTACCTGACGACTGGGCACCCAAAACAAACGGTGTTTGGCCATCTTTTACTATCCAGAAAAGAAACATTCCCACACTGACAGTTGTTTTTGTAAAACTTTCTACGCAATTGTAGAAAATCGGGAAAATACCATTTCCACCCGAAAAAAATTTCGTAAAAAGACTTGTAATACAGCTTATGTTGTAGCCCGTTGTTCCAGATAAGTTGACAGAGCGTTGTAAACATGATGTAACATGGTGCTATGATGTTATGGTAATGAACGTAAAGAAGACGTAACCTAAAGTGGAGATGCCGTCAAGATTTTTTTTTAATCACACAGTGTATTTGCAACGAGTTCATTCTTAATAGATTAATCATGAGAGAAATTCCAATACATGTGTGGTAAAATAAAGAGTTAAACCAAGAAACTAACACCAAAATATGTGTGCATACATTCATTCGGGTTTGGAACATCAACGCAACGTGAACCTATTTTAATCACCCTGTACATAAATAAACGGTGTTTTTTACGACTCGTCTTGTCGTTCCCATAGTCATTCATCATCCTAATATGATGAATGAACATCTATGTAATGTTCACTTAACCATAAAGCATTCTTAAGTGATTAAACTTTATTAGCAAACTAAACTTTGAATTTGTCTTCGAATAACATTGTATGTGGTGCAAAGAAAATTTCCAGTTTATGAAAGCATTATAAAAACGGCACGCGTTCAAATAAAAGTAATCATTTGCAAAATAGATCAAGACAGTAAATGCAATTCAGTAGAGAGGGGGATACAGCTTGGTCAAGACTTTTTTTATCGGAAGTTATATTTAAAAAAAAACCCTCAACTTCCAATCTTACTGTTTGTTGAAGGTGAATGTGAATTTTTTCAAAGTTGAATAAAAGACCAACTCGATAAAATCAAGCCATAAATCAATTCGGAGTAACAGGAAACCCCGGATAAACTATAAATTATATCGAGAGAGGAGGAGTGACGGCAATGATGGATTGCTTCGTTCAGAGCTTTTTTACTAATACCACTTGCTGTTGTTCGATGCTACATTCCACTTTTTTGGAATAACAACAAAATTTTGGTTTTGATCAGTATAGCTTGGACAGGATATCTTGTTACGAATTATTTTTCTGAATTGAATAGCTGAAAGTTTGAAAGCGCTCCGAAATTTGAATGTCCGCCAATAGGATTACGGTACAAATTTAGGAGTAACGAGAAACTGAGACCAGACTTTAGTTAATTCACTACGTAATGTTCAAACACACTACTGTGAAACAATACTTTTGAAGAAAACTACATCATAATGTTCAAAAAGACTAGTTTACTCTCTATTCAAGTACTGTTTTACGAAATCAAAAATTTCGAGCCGTACCGATTTTATAGTTTGCGTTGCCATGCCAGTTGCCACACTTATAAGTCGCAAGAGAATGGATTGGCAATCTGACTGGCGGACGAGCCATTTCCTTCAAAGGGAGGGGAATCCTTGAAATAGAGTTCGTTGATTAACAGTTTTGAGGTTAAAACGCGTTGCCTGAGAAAACCTGAGGTTTGTATGGAGGTAGTGGCCCAAATAATAAAAATCGAGATTAGTGGTGTTTTAGAAGGTTTATAGGTAGGGTAATATTCGCCTATAACCGTTTACCCGAAATCGCATTAAATTGATGATTTTTTGAATTTTGAATTTTAGAACTTTTTTTGAAAATGGGTGTCTAGTACAGCTTATTTAAACGCATGTAACTCGAGATACAGAAGTCGTACAGCAAAACAAAGACCAGATTTGGAATCTACATGAAATTCTGCGTCTTTTACGCTGTAACCGAAGACATTTTTATGTTTTTTAAGTGTATAAAATTTGTCTGGAAAAAAAATAATGTTAATTTTTTTGAGTTTGGCAATTTTTCAAATCGAAATCCCCAACGTCGCCCGCCGAGATAAAGAAATTCATTGCTATAGCGATGTGTCCCACAATGTGGTCTTTGAAAAAATTTGGTACCACCCCCCCCACATCGGCCTCTAGATAGGAATTTTTTCACGATTTTTAACGAAAAACGCAAAATTTTCAGGTTTTTCTCACCTGGTAATCTCAGACTTCCCTCTAGCACCTTGAAATGTGTGTTTTTACTGTTCTGAATCATGTTTACCACCAAAAACTCACCCCAAGGCGGTGGAAACTCTTTTCAATGTTCGAATCACCCAAAAACGAGTGTTTGGTCCCATTTTCGAAATGCACACACGATCAAACGACTTTGCACGCATGTAACTCGAGATACGGAAGTCGTACAGCAAAACAAAGACCAGATTTGGAATCTACATGAAATTCTGCGTCTTTTAGGCTGTAACCGAAGACATTTTTATGTTTTTTAAGTGTATAAAATTTGTCTGGAAAAAAAATAATGTTAATTTTTTTGAGTTTGGCAATTTTTCAAATCGAAATCCCCAACGTCGCCCGCCGAGATAAAGAAATTCATTGCTATAGCGATGTGTCCCACAATGTGGTCTTTGAAAAAATTTGGTACCACCCCCCCACATCGGCCTCTAGATAGGAATTTTTTCACGATTTTTTACGAAAAACGCAAAATTTTCAGGTTTTTCTCACCTGGTAATCTCAGACTTCCCTCTAGCACCTTGAAATGTGTGTTTTTACTGTTCTGAATCATGTTTACCACCAAAAACTCACCCCAAGGCGGTGGAAACTCTTTTCAATGTTCGAATCACCCAAAAACGAGTGTTTGGTCCCATTTTCGAAATGCACACACGATCAAACGACTTTGCACGCATGTAACTCGAGATACAGAAGTCGTACAGCAAAACAAAGACCAGATTTGGAATCTACATGAAATTCTGCGTCTTTTACGCTGTAACCGAAGACATTTTTATGTTTTTTAAGTGTATAAAATTTGTCTGGAAAAAAAATAATGTTAATTTTTTTGAGTTTGGCAATTTTTCAAATCGAAATCCCCAACGTCGCCCGCCGAGATAAAGAAATTCATTGCTATAGCGATGTGTCCCACAATGTGGTCTTTGAAAAAATTTGGTACCACCCCCCCCACATCGGCCTCTAGATAGGAATTTTTTCACGATTTTTAACGAAAAACGCAAAATTTTCAGGTTTTTCTCACCTGGTAATCTCAGACTTCCCTCTAGCACCTTGAAATGTGTGTTTTTACTGTTCTGAATCATGTTTACCACCAAAAACTCACCCCAAGGCGGTGGAAACTCTTTTCAATGTTCGAATCACCCAAAAACGAGTGTTTGGTCCCATTTTCGAAATGCACACACGATCAAACGACTTTGCACGCATGTAACTCGAGATACGGAAGTCGTACAGCAAAACAAAGACCAGATTTGGAATCTACATGAAATTCTGCGTCTTTTACGCTGTAACCGAAGACATTTTTATGTTTTTTAAGTGTATAAAATTTGTCTGGAAAAAAAATAATGTTAATTTTTTTGAGTTTGGCAATTTTTCAAATCGAAATCCCCAACGTCGCCCGCCGAGATAAAGAAATTCATTGCTATAGCGATGTGTCCCACAATGTGGTCTTTGAAAAAATTTGGTACCACCCCCCCCCCACATCGGCCTCTAGATAGGAATTTTTTCACGATTTTTAACGAAAAACGCAAAATTTTCAGGTTTTTCTCACCTGGTAATCTCAGACTTCCCTCTAGCACCTTGAAATGTGTGTTTTTACTGTTCTGAATCATGTTTACCATCAAAAACTCACCCCAAGGCGGTGGAAACTCTTTTCAATGTTCGAATCACCCAAAAACGAGTGTTTGGTCCCATTTTCGAAATGCACACACGATCAATCGACTTTGCACGCATGTAACTCGAGATACGGAAGTCGTACAGCAAAACAAAGACCAGATTTGGAATCTACATGAAATTCTGCGTCTTTTACGCTGTAACCGAAGACATTTTTATGTTTTTTAAGTGTATAAAATTTGTCTGGAAAAAAATAATGTTAATTTTTTTGAGTTTGGCAATTTTTCAAATCGAAATCCCCAACGTCGTCCGCCGAGATAAAGAAATTCATTGCTATAGCGATGTGTCCCACAATGTGGTCTTTGAAAAAATTTGGTACCACCCCCCCACATCGGCCTCTAGATAGGAATTTTTTCACGATTTTTTACGAAAAACGCAAAATTTTCAGGTTTTTCTCACTTGGTAATCTCAGACTTCCCTCTAGCACCTTGAAATGTGTGTTTTTACTGTTCTGAATCATGTTTACCACCAAAAACTCACCCCAAGGCGGTGGAAACTCTTTTCAATGTTCGAATCACCCAAAAACGAGTGTTTGGTCCCATTTTCGAAATGCACACACGATCAAACGACTTTGCACGCATGTAACTCGAGATACAGAAGTCGTACAGCAAAACAAAGACCAGATTTGGAATCTACATGAAATTCTGCGTCTTTTACGCTGTAACCGAAGACATTTTTATGTTTTTTAAGTGTATAAAATTTGTCTGGAAAAAAAATAATGTTAATTTTTTTGAGTTTGGCAATTTTTCAAATCGAAATCCCCAACGTCGCCCGCCGAGATAAAGAAATTCATTGCTATAGCGATGTGTCCCACAATGTGGTCTTTGAAAAAATTTGGTACCACCCCCCCCACATCGGCCTCTAGATAGGAATTTTTTCACGATTTTTAACGAAAAACGCAAAATTTTCAGGTTTTTCTCACCTGGTAATCTCAGACTTCCCTCTAGCACCTTGAAATGTGTGTTTTTACTGTTCTGAATCATGTTTACCACCAAAAACTCACCCCAAGGCGGTGGAAACTCTTTTCAATGTTCGAATCACCCAAAAACGAGTGTTTGGGTCCCATTTTCGAAATGCACACACGATCAAACGACTTTGCACGCATGTAACTCGAGATACGGAAGTCGTACAGCAAAACAAAGACCAGATTTGGAATCTACATGAAATTCTGCGTCTTTTACGCTGTAACCGAAGACATTTTTATGTTTTTTAAGTGTATAAAATTTGTCTGGAAAAAAAATAATGTTAATTTCTTTGAGTTTGGCAATTTTTCAAATTGAAATCCTTAACGTCGCCCCGCCGAGATAAAGAAATTCATTGCTATAGCGATGTGTCCCACAATGTGGTCTTTGAAAAAATTTGGTACCACCCCCCCCCCCCCCCCCACATCGGCCTCTAGATAGGAATTTTTTTCACGATTTTTAACGAAAAACGCAAAATTTTCAGGTTTTTCTCACCTGGTAATCTCAGACTTCCCCTCTAGCACCTTGAAATGTGTGTTTTTACTGTTCTGAATCATGTTTACCACCAAAAACTCACCCCCAAGGCGGTGGAAACTCTTTTCAATGTTCGAATCACCCAAAAACGAGTGTTTGGTCCCATTTTCGAAATGCACACACGATCAAACGACTTTGCACGCATGTAACTCGAGATACAGAAGTCGTACAGCAAAACAAAGACCAGATTTGGAATCTACATGAAATTCTGCGTCTTTGTACGCTGTAACCGAAGACATTTTTATGTTTTTTAAGTGTATAAAATTTGTCTGGAAAAAAATAATGTTAATTTTTTTGAGTTTGGCATTTTTCAAATCGAAATCCCCAACGTCGCCCGCCGAGATAAAGAAATTCATTGCTATAGCGATGTGTCCCACAATGTGGTCTTTGAAAAAATTTGGTACCACCCCCCCCCACATCGGCTCTAGATAGGAATTTTTTCACGATTTTTAACGAAAAACGCAAAATTTTCAGGTTTTTCTCACCTGGTAATCTCAGACTTCCCTCTAGCACCTTGAAATGTGTGTTTTTACTGTTCTGAATCATGTTTACCACCAAAAACTCACCCCAAGGCGATGGAAACTCTTTTCAATGTTCGAATCACCCAAAAACGAGTGTTTGGTCCCATTTTCGAAATGCACACACGATCAAACGACTTTGCACGCATGTAACTCGAGATACAGAAGTCGTACAGCAAAACAAAGACCAGATTTGGAATCTACATGAAATTCTGCGTCCTTTTACGCTGTAACCGAAGACATTTTTATGTTTTTTAAGTGTATAAAATTTGTCTGGAAAAAAAATAATGTTAATTTTTCTGAGTTTGGCAATTTTCTCAAATCGAAATCCCCAACGTCGCCCGCCGAGATAAAGAATTCATTGCTATAGCGATGTGTCCCACAATGTGGTCTTTGAAAAAATTTGGT
>OZ038445.1:5487727-5505227 GCA_964036265.1 Daptonema setosum
TCGCTTCGGATTCAAACAGTGAATGTCGTTAAATATGTAATATACCATCATCAGCAAGTCTGGTAATATACCAGTAATCTCTGGTTCTTCAACAAAAAAAACAATACAAAGTGATTATAATGGCATTACATTACATATTAGGAAACATCCTTGTTTCATGGTCAAAATCCAGTCTTTCCAGTAGCACAAGCATGGAGGGAGTGGTAAGCACGCATTAGTAACACTCATAATTAGTGACACACATAATTAGTAACACTCATAATTAATAACACACTTAATTAGTAACATCAAAGTTATTGGTTGCCTTCTGAATATATAGCTGAAGTAGTCAAACCGACTGAACCAAAACGACTATTTCAGAGTTTAGCAGAAAGAGTCAACATAGTGGATCAATCTAACAAAATAGTCAAACTATGAAGTAAAATAGTAAGTTAAACTAGTAAAATAGTTAGTCAAACTAGTAAAATAGTTAGTCAAACTAGTAAAATAGTTAGTCAAACCTGGTCGGATGCAATGGATGTGGTTGAGCACACGACTAAAACTACATCCGCTGAAGGTGCACTCCTGGCTTTTGAGGAACTTCTTGAAGCCATCCCGAAGCAGTAGCTCATCCCGTACGTGATGACTTTTGTGTTTCTCTTGAATAGTTAGTTAGTTAACTAGAAAGTTAGTCAGTTAAACTATTAGTCATTTCGTTAAAGTATGTGTATTCCGTTATTGGGGCTATGATTTGGTTATTACACGGAATTATTATGAGGAAGTCATAAGTCAGTTGAAGGAAACGCTGATATTTTTTCGTAAGATTATTGAATTAATAAATTACAAATGAAACAGATGTGCAATCGTTAGATTGGGTTTGGATTCAGTGAACAAACTTTATAGTTGGACATCGCAAAATCGAGTTAGTGTGTTACAAAATAAATCACAAACTGAACTGCGTATGACAGTGATCAAACATCAATCAGTTAACAAAACTATTTCATTTGATCTTATGAATAACATGAAAATATTAGAAATATTACTAACCCATATCGGCTTTGTTCTTGAACGAATGGGAGCAGTGCGGTCGGAGACAGTGAAAGTGCGTGGTACGATGACGGGCATCTCTGAAATGGAAACATTTCTTGGAATTAAACAAATTATTATTTTTAATAAATATCCAACTTTTTGTGAATGTTTCGTCGTTCGGTAAAAAACGCACAATAAAAAAGCATCCTTTTATCGATGAAAATAACGTTTATAACAGGTTCAGCACGTGTTGCATTCGTAAGTTAGTTGTACTTCCGTATTATAAGAAACCATCAGACATGAGTACTCACTCACTCACTCACTCACTCACTCACTCACTCACTCACTCACTCACTCACTCACTCACTCACTCACTCACCTATGCCACTTGTAATGACGAATCATGTCATCCTTCTTCGTGATCGTCTTACCACGACACTGCATACAATGGTAATGTTCCTTGGCGCCCGCCATACAACCGGCCACGGCACATGCCGGCAACGGCCCTTGATGTCTGAAAAAAAATTAATTTGTAAAACAATTTTATTAACAAAAAATGTTTTCACATAAAAATTTTAAACTTGCAGTTTCTCGTAATTTTGTAAAATGATAATGGAATATTTCATTCAAACTAAAAATCTGTGTAAATCGAAGTGCGGTAAATACTGACTGACTGACTGAATGACTGACTGACTGACTGACTGACTGACTGACTGACTGACTGACTGACTGACCTGACGATGAAATGTTCAATGGATGCATTTGCATTCGCGATTGCCGTATGAATTAGATGTTTATCAAGTGGTCGTTGTTTGCTGGTTAAAATGGCCAATGGTGTACTACAGTTGGAATGGCCCGTGTCCTGATCACTGCCGCCTGAAATCAGTCAGTCAGTCAGTCAGTCAGTCAGTCTGTCAGTCAGCCAGTCAGTCAGCCAGTCAGTCAGTCAGTCAGTCAGTCAGTCAGTCAGTCAGTCAGCCAGCCAGTCAGTCAGTCAGTCAGTCAGTCAGTCAGTCAGTCAGTCAGTCAGTCAGTCAGTCAGTCAGTCAGTCAGTCAGTCAGTCAGTCAGTCAGTCAGTCAGTCAGTCAGTCAGTCAGTCAGTCAGTCCGTCAGTGAGTTAGTCAGTCAGTCAAACAGTCAGTCAGTCTCACCAACTCTGATCACTGCTATTTGATAGCGTGTTGGAGTCAACATTAAGCCAGTCAGTCGGTTGTGCCAAGTTCATTTCACATAAGGATCCATTGTCATCATCCTCTACCGTAACCTGATTCGTAGAAGTTATCACTGATACCGTATTCGGTTGTGCCGTGAGCGTCGCTGGGCTCGGGGATCTGCAGTGAACGGATGAGAAAGTGAGTGAGTGAGTGAGTGAGTGAGTGAGTGAGTGAGTGAGTGAGTGAGTGAGTGAGTGAGTGAGTGAGTGAGTGAGTGAGTGAGTGAGTGAGTGAGTGAGTGAGTGAGTGAGTGAGTGAGTGAGTGAGTGAGTGAGTGAGTGAGTGAGTGAGTGAGTGAGTGAGTGAGTGAGTGAGTGAGTGAGTGAGTGAGTGAGTGAGTGAGTGAGTGAGTGAGTGAGTGAGTGAGTGAGTGAGTGAGTGAGTGAGTGAGTGAGTGAGTGAGTGAGTGAGTGAGTGAGTGAGTGAGTGAGTGAGTGAGTGAGTGAGTGAGTGAGTGAGTGAGTGAGTGAGTGAGTGAGTGAGTGAGTGAGTGAGTGAGTGAGTGAGTGAGTGAGTGAGTGAGTGAGTGAGTGAGTGAGTGAGTGAGTGAGTGAGTGAGTGAGTGAGTGAGTGAGTGAGTGAGTGAGTGAGTGAGTGAGTGAGTGAGTGAGTGAGTGAGTGAGTGAGTGAGTGAGTGAGTGAGTGAGTGAGTGAGTGAGTGAGTGAGTGAGTGAGTGAGTGAGTGAGTGAGTGAGTGAGTGAGTGAGTGAGTGAGTGAGTGAGTGAGTGAGTGAGTGAGTGAGTGAGTGAGTGAGTGAGTGAGTGAGTGAGTGAGTGAGTGAGTGAGTGACTGAGTGAGTGAGTGAGTGAGTGAGTGAGTGAGTGAGTGAGTGAGTGAGTGAGTGAGTGAGTGAGTGAGTGAGTGAGTGAGTGAGTGAGTGAGTGAGTGAGTGAGTGAGTGAGTGAGTGAGTGAGTGAGTGAGTGAGTGAGTGAGTGAGGGAGTGAGTGGGTGAGTGAGTGAGGGAGTGAGTGAGTGAGTCAATCAGTAGCTTACCCAGCAAGGGCCTGAGGAGCTTCAGCTTTACGTCGGCGTTTAACCGGTGGTGAATGGGAATGATTTGACGAATTATCATGTTCCAATGTACTGGAATCATCATTGTTGACTGGAGTTTCAGGTACAGATGGTATTAATTCCAGCTGAGTTTGACCCAGCGGTAATTCAAGGTCTGAGCTCTGAGTTCTGGTGACCTGCAGTTTGGCGCAGATTGCGTCGAGTGACTTCATGACGCGATTCAAGTGCAGGTCTGAAATTGATGATGTATTTTTGAATCAAGCTAGAAGAACAATTAGTTTTACTATAATGTAATCCTACTAAATGGGAAATGGAATTCAAATTCTCAGACCACTGGATTTTCATTAGGATGAATAAATGTTTCAAGAACGAGATCACAAACTGTCAAATTCCAAGAATAAGAATGTATAGAATCTCAAAATGTCGGAAATGTAGAAATTATGTTGGATCTGAAGTTGAACGAATCTCTGATTGGTAGAGAAATTTGTGGGTCAACTTTGAATTCCGCCCAAACCACATGTGTCGAATCTCAGTGAAACAATCTCAGATATTAGCATTTAGATATTGTAGTAGTCTTTGAAGTTGTTGAGTTCCTTACATGTGTTCAAGTCAAGACAAAGTTGAAGTCGGATATCGATTTCCGATCAAACAGTTCAACATTCCAACGATGATAGAGTGCACTGAAAACCAGACCAAAAATGTGTGCAACTTCGCTCGAATCTCAATAACAATACCACAACCTAACATCAAACGAAACTCATTTAGAGACCGAACAATCCTCCGATAAGCTCAGATCTCCTCTCAGTTCACCGTAAATAAACAGTTCAATAACTCATGACTGAACCCAACACACTCGAATTAGCTCAACACAATATCGCAATATCGCAATATCGCGCGATAATCAAGCCAAAAATCAATCGAACAAAGCCCGCGCTCGAATCTGAAGAAGCGCGGAAAATTGCAATTGTGTTTATCGCGGCTTCGCCCGCCAAAAATCATCATATCGATCGATATACAGTTTCGTTTCGGTTATCGCGCTAATCGAAACGAAGCTCGCTTTCCCCCCAAAAGAGGTTTGCGCGACGATAATTGCAACCGAAAAACGATTACTCCTAATCTCGTGCGAATTAGCAGAAAACGAGAGTGTTTGTACTCATGGATCTGAGTCGCGAAGACAAGTTTCAACAGCTCCAAGTAAAAACCGTTTTGTATAATTAAACTTCATTCCAAGATATTAGTTTGATTGGTTTGCTGCCCAATGCGACATTAAAATCATAGGAATTTGCGGTTTACATGTGGGAATACGAAATGTTTCAGATTTAATGTCTGCATGTTAGTGGAACAGTGAGATTTGATCAGTTTCAGCGTTGCTAAGAAAAATCCCAAAATGGTTCAAAATAAAGCAAAAAAACAGTTAAAACAACTTGAAAATGTACCACTATTCTGATTGATCTCTCCCGTACATGCCCCATCAACTCCAGTCAAGATTCATAAAGCAATCTCAAGTATCATAGTTTTTTTTGTTAAATTAGTTAAACAGTTATATTAGCTGGAAGCTTAAAGACGGAAACGTCAGATACATCTGTACAGATAATCAAAGTCGCCGAGAAGAAAAACCCGTACAATCAGTGTTATTTCATACCAGTTTTGCGCGCAGATTGATTCGAGCACGCGCATGCATGCATGCAGCGCGCAAAAAATCCGGAGCACGCGCTCATGCTCACTGACTACCATAATTCGCGCCGTGAGGAGTTGCAAAACACTGGTTTATCACTCGTAAAGACGATCAAGCTTATGAATCAGTTTGGGCTTTATAATAAGATAGTCGAGCTGCATAATCAATCGAGTCTCGGATAAAGATAAATGATAGAAGCAAGCATGCCTTTTACATGCGTTTTTCGCGCAAAATTAAAACCGCGCGAGCACGCGCGTGACCGGTAATTGATTGTTATAAACATAGTATTACGGTATGTTTGTCGAATTGAAACCAGACAGAATCGGATTAAGGATTGATCACTGGCGTGATAAGTCAATCCTCTAAAAAGAGGGGATTTTTCTCAAAGAAAGGTGGATACATAGGCAGTTTTATGGTCAATTTATATACATACACCTCATGGAACTAATTTTACTTATGGGAACTGGCTTTAAGGGGGAATGCTACCTTTTCCTTAGGTTAAGGTTTAGGTTTAGGTGTTTTTTTTTCGCATAAAAGACGAAATAGGAGGGCACACAAAATGGCTAACAACTTAGCCGTAGCGTAGTATGCAGAGAAACAAAAGAAGAAAAAAATTCCTTATTTCCTCTTCCGCTAGTAGGATAATTGAGAATCAGGTTTTGAGTGAGTGTGAATGTCTAAGCGGAATGAGATTCACGCGATTCACATGAATATGACGCGTTTTAACGAGCGATTGATGGATGAGTGGGTGGAAAATTTGGGTAATGGAATCAATATGAATGAGGGAGTTGTTTGCGGAGTTAAATATGGGTGGGCAGATTTTGTACATCTTCAACATGAGGAACCCGCGAAGAAGTAATGACGTTATCGCATTCTCATTTGATTAAGAGACTAAATTCAAAATTCCGCCGATCAGGTCTGCAGATTTCTAAGATAAGTTCTTGTAAATTCTTGTTCTAGAATAGCAATACCAGCAGTTAGAAATAACGATCTCGGATACCCGCGTGTATTTCTGTTCGAAATTCTTCATGCGTAGACACGTTTCACAAAAAAAGTTTCAAAATTATTCTCGGAATCAACTGAAAATGCCATTTATGAATACGACACGGAACGTAATTGTGCCAAGAAATTTGTGGATTTTGAATCCCGTTCCTCACATCACAGTGATGAAAAACTGTGTTGTTGCTACAATTGAGGTCGTGGTTGTTTTCTGAGTAGTCTTCAACGTTTGAGCTTTGAAGCTTTGAAATGCAGTCTCCTAATCAAACGATTATGCTATTTAATGCCTATGCTATACATGCTATAAATGTTAGAAATGCTATAATTGCTATAAATGCTATAAATGTTATAAATGACTGGCTGTTTTGCAGTCAAACAATTCAGCAATGAACTTAGCCACTACAGCAAACAGCCGTTCAAATTGCAAAAATATTTTCTCCCATAAAAATGCATTGATTCATCACATCACAAAAAATTCGGCGTTTTCACTGTATTTCATCGCAAAATTTTCCCGTCTGCCGTTGTGGCTTTATTTACTTACAACGTGATTTGTGAAACAAAACTGCAGAATTCGCGCATAAAATTTTGCTCGCCAGTGAAAAAAGGCTATTTGCAACGCGCAACCGACTTTCGTGTATGGCGAGCTATAATGTTACGTTACGATATGGCGAGCTATAATGTTACGTTACGACGTGGGGGTGCAGCCAGTTTCAGTTTAGCTGCTGTCGCACAGTTAAGATTCACGATATAACGGTAGAAAAACAAAGAATTTCTGGAATATCATCGCTTGTAAGCTGTATAATGCGAAACTGCTTTCGGGCGTGCGTGCGCGCGCGCAACTTTTTTTGGCGTAACAGTGCATAACAGCATAGCGCGTAACCGCAACTGTAACATAACTGTTTTAGAGGCGGATGAGTCAATGGATAAATACTTTTTAAAATATGAAAATGTGAAAAAATGTGTTCAATCATCATGAAAGGTTTAATGCTCCGTTAAACATGAAGAGCGAACTTTCGCAATGAGGTCAAAATTTCCTCCTCCACCAGTTTGGAGGATTGGTTTGATTATCGTTACGATTTGATTATTGTTGCACGCAACAGTGAAGCATAACAACAGAAAAAACAACACTATACGATCTCGACAGCAAGATAAGCGAAATCGTTTGGGATGGAGGATTTGGGACAAAGGTTTGAGCTGGATTGATTGGAAGGATATGAGATTTGGCGGATAATAAAACGAAGTCATGCTTATTAATAGCATATTAATTCGGATACAAAAATCTGACATTTGAAGAGTTGAACATTTCAAGACAAATCTTGTAAAAGAAAAACTTGTTGAGTTGCAAGCTTAAGACAATATAATAGCGAACAGTCATATTTATTGAGGAATGGAATTAAAATAGATTTTTTATAGGTTAAGTAAAGCAAAAACTAATGTAAAATAAATAAATAAACATAAACTATTATTAAGTAAATTTGTTTTTATTTGTAAAGGATCGTATAAGTAACGTCATTGATTGACGAATGACTGCCTAAAATATGAGAAAAATTCCAGATTTGAAAAAACACAAGTGCCGGAAGTCAACAAAATTCATTATATTAAAGTAGACAAATTGTTTCACGGCATAAATTAACAGCAAAACTACCAAATAATCGAATGTGATAAACGAGGACTCCCAGTACTTTCAACGATATCATTTCGACGGAATTTTAATTCGCACCAACTTTCTCGAATGACATCCGGTTCAGACATCCAAACTAGTAACCCAAATTTTTTTTCCAAATCAGAAAAAAATTTCATGGCATATTCGATGGCGTACCCTCGACTCCAACGTGATAATGCATTGGGTGGATGGGCCCATGGAGTGTTTCCATGACGGCACAAAAGCTCATAGTTGGGTCCGTTGGTGCGGATGAGCGAAACGTTTCATGCAAGGGGAAGTTCTCTCAAAACATGGGGAAATTCCCATTTTGAGCACATTTTTACATCTGGATGAAAAAATTCATAAATTTTTTGACTAAATTTCATGTAGGAAAATCGTTCCTTTTTCTCACCCGCCCAACCTGCGCTCATGCCATGGGTACCTGCGCCCAAAATATGGGATGGTAGAACCATAAGTCGTCGTGGCTGTAAGTGGCGGATGAAAGGGTTATATATAGGTAGGGTAATCATGAAACGATAATTTTTTCATGCTTGTAACATTTTGTTTCAAGGAAAGTGAGAAGGGAGAGTCTGAACACAGTGGACCACACCATCATCCCTTACATGAGTGGACTTACCATGAACCCTGTTCAGGTGGCAGGTCATCTAAACCCAGTAAGTACCATAAAATCGGAACATCTTAAAAACGACTGAAGAGCTTCACCGAAAATAAAAAATTTCAATTCTCTGGTTTCCAATTTCGATTGTTTCTCTGGCAGTGGACCAGCGAGTTTTTGGTAACCATGGCCGAGGTGGGTCGGTAGGGTGCCATCCCCTGATTCCAAGTATACCACATCATGGTATGGTACAGCATTGGGGTTGCCATGGCGAAGGCTCCAATGTGCCGTCGAAAGTCAGAGTTTGAAGTATGTGTGTGTAGGGATGGTTCATACTTGGATGGATGGATGGATGGATGGATGGATGGATGGATGGATGGATGGATGGATGGATGGATGGATGGATGGATGGATGGATGGATGGATGGATGGATGGATGGATGGATGGATGGATGGATGGATGGATGGATGGATGGATGGATGGATGGATGGATGGATGGATGGATGGATGGATGGATGGATGGATGGATGGATGGATGGGTGGATGGATGGATGGATGGATGGATGGATGGATGGATGGATGATTACATATATTTTATTTTCTTGGTTTGTATGAAAAGTAAATCATCTTTCTTTTTAACTTACTAGCAAGACTAATGGATCGTGTTACTCATGTTCATATACAGTGAAAAGTACAACTCGAAGTTTAACAACTTCGTATCGGCTGCAAATTAGTCTTTTAGGAATACATCTTAAATCGATCGGCAAGCAATAGATAAAAACTAAATGAAATTTTATAACTGATAAAAAAGAAAAGGAACCAAAACAGAAGAATACATGGTTATAATCCGACCTGTCAAACAGGCAAAGGTCATCGGGACGACATCATGAAACAGATTTACTTCCTAAAGGAACTTATGTATGTTACTGGTTTGCCACCGAAATTCACCACTGAGAAAGCTCAAGTCATGTAAAATTGGCGCGCATTCAAATATTGGCGCCTAATAAATCATGATTGTTATAGTAACAACATCAGCTGTTCGATGTCCATAGCCAACGTACCACTCTATGGCACATGGCTACTGGTGCTACCGTATCATCCATGGTTGGCGAGAAAAAAACTGTTAAAAAACCCTCAGGAAGAGTGAAATTATCAGTTTCATGAAATATTATTTACAATTAAAAATTCAAATTATTGTATTTTTCAATTAAGGGTATTTCAGTTCAGTTCACCGGATTCTATACCTTCTCATCCGAAATTATCCACCACGACATACAGTCATTGACATACTCGCCCAACGGTGGTTACCATGGGAAATTGGGGTGCTAAACTGGGGGCCGCATGTCATCTGCAAAATTTTCAGCATCCAATCATTAACCTGGCTGGGAGTGAGGAGATATGGCACATTGAAAGTGAAAAGTTTGACAGATTTTAGTCAGTCGTTCACAATCGCATTCAAGTTCAGTAAATGACTGACTGAAATCTGTCAAAAATACATAACGATTTAAGTACAGTACACATCCCAGATGTAATTCATACAGTACACATCCCATTCAAGTACGCTGTAATTTGTAAACAATATTATTTGAAATGTTTTCGGTTCAACTAGAAACTTCAAATTTCATTGGCAGTTTGTAAATAAAATCTTTTGAATAAAATTAAACTCTTTCACCGAAGCTAAGACTTTCTTGTTGACAACGAGTTACTTACGGCTCCGTATGCTTTCCACGATCGGCATTCTCAGACAAAACAAATGTCAAAAAAGGTCGGTATTCTGGAGTCTATTTCATACTTTAATCTCCCATCTCCGCGTTTTAAGCTGTGTAAACCATCTGTGATAATGCAATAACCACAACATAATAATACAGTAGCAGTTATAACTCAGAACATGTCAAATGACCCTTTCTCCGAAGAACTAAAAAATGGCCTCGAGATCAGCGATCAAGAAATGGTTGGTATTATATTTTTTCTTCTTCTATCTAGACATTTAAAACCCATGTATTGAAAAAAAATCTCACAAGTGGTCCTTTAAATGAATATACTAATCTAACTAACTTTACTCGCTAACAATCTTTAAATAGGGCTACATTCAACGAATCTCTGTCGGCACAGATCGTCTCTCTTTTACAGCCGGCAGCAAGCAAGTATGCCTCATTCAAACACTGCCGTCGTCGGCGATAGAGAGACCCTCGACAAGAATACTCATTATTTGCCCGACGCAAAACAAGAAACGCACTCTGGTTACTGGAACAGCCAGAAATATCTACGTGTATGTAATGTAGGTACATTGAATCGTGCAATGTATCGGGCGACACTTGAGTTTTGGATGTACAGGTGGCCAGTTCAAATTATCTGGCTGATGTGGCTGGCATTTTTTCGTTTATCAAGGTAGATATATCTTGGTAGATATTGTTTGGTATCTAAACAGATTTCGCAGCACACTTGAGTTTAAATTGGAAAGTCGACCACGCGGTTAAGATGAAGGATGGGTTTGGATGTACGATGGCCAGAGTTCAGATTGGCTGGCAGATGGGACAGGAATCTTTATATTAAGCGAAGTTTTTTGTATATATCATAATAGAATCTGTATATAGTTTTAGAAATGTTGTGAACAACGTGGTATATGGTTAGTTGTAAGTGGTGATTCGGAAACTTTTCAAGTTGTATGGGATTAAAAACTACTCCCTTCTAAACACTGGCTAAAAGGTAGCGGCTTCTACATCTTTTCTGCGTAAATAGGCTCAAAGGGTCTATTAATAGATTGCGAAGCGAGATAAAAGACCCACTTGAAACTAGCCATCGCATCGCAACATCGAGGTCAAAACAACACTTGAACAAATGTTTTTACATACATATAACAGTTGTTCTTATCAAATCATCAATCACCATCTTACCGCAGAAACTCAAACATTAAAAAATTGAATTTGAATTTATCTAGTTTGAGTTCCCCGCACAGTATATGTACGAAACAACATGAAAAGACAGCAGTATTTTGATTCAGTATTTTTTTGATTAATCATTTGAAAAAAAGTTAACGATTTTTTTACAATTTTTAGTGAAAAAGAAATTGATGAATGCAATGGTTTTTGCAGTTTACGTCAAAGAAATTATGACTCACAACACATTGGGCACTGTTTGGTGGTTAAATTGGCGTGACTCAGCTCATGTGTCATGGCTCATTGAGTTATATACGAATCTAACTACTATGAACAATATTAACTGATACCATTCCCAAAAAGAGGTTTCGAATAAGGCAGGATTGCAGAAAAAGACACCGTAAAAGTGGTTAACATGATATTCAAACAATAATGAAACAATAAGTGCAGTGTTTTTTACGTTGAGGGAAACTATTCCAAGATACATATGTAGCATCAACACCAAGCAATGTTCCAAATAAAATAAATATTAGCTTACACAACATCTTTGTTTTTACAGAAATAATGACAGAACGTTTCACTCAAATTTCGGATTTGAATACACACAATATGTAGTTGACGCGCGAAAACCCAACATACTGTATTTTGCACAACCTTTCCACTGGTCACTCTTGAAAAAAACTCACCTAATGCCACATAATTTCTCAAGCTTATCCTAGGTTTCTTGTGACTCAGGAAGGTTTCTTGGGACTCAGGAAGGTTTCTTGCACGCCCAAGTTGAATTCGAATAAAATTTCCAAAATTTCAAGAGAAAAAAACATTTGAAATTGACAGCTTACTTCATAAGTTCTTAACGAGTCAATTGCAACAACTTTTAATATCAAGGTAACTTGAGAAAACAGTATCCTTTCGTTGTTTACGATCAAAACCGCTCAATGTGGATTGAGGGGGGCACCTCGGTGGAACCTCCTCCCTCCGCGGGTCATCCCGACGGTGCATCTTGTTATGCGTTCTAAATTAAGTACAGCAAACAAGAGTTCACATTGGAGAAAGTTTGTGGATACATAAAGTCGGGAGCTAACTTGGAACAAACCATTCACAATTTATTATGTAGGGAGCTGAACCTGAAAGTCCATCATTTTCTCCTGATAAGAATTAACTCTTATTCGCTTTTAATGCTTGCTCGTTAACGTTTTCGAGCATTTATTTTTTTCTTTTTATGACCCAGTGACTGATCTACAAGATCAATTCCGATTCCACAGTAGGTATAAAAACACGTGAAATCCGTCAGAAAACCGGGAAAACTGGCGTGCTATCGAATTCAGTCTCTCAAGTAATTGAGAAAGCTATACATTATGAATATCAGGTCGGGATCCGACCATTGAGAGTTCGAAGAGCTGTTTTTTTTGTTGCCCGATCCACTGTTTTGCATATTTTTGACATTTGCGTCAGCAATATGTTTGCTGTTGGGAAAAGACTCTGGAATCGTGCGCTGTAGAGGTTTTTGTTGACATAATAGTGTATTTGGGGGTCATACATTAAGAAGCACTAATACAAATGTTTGAATTCAAGAAATAAGCATGCCTCAGCTGACTTTTAGAAATTCACAAAAGGCAAAAGTTTAAAATTCTCAAGATACGATCTTGACCACAGGTGTAATTGAAATGTAGATACCGGTAATACACCATCAAACATGATATTAACACCCACCGATAAGGAAACCGGAAACACGAAGTTTCTTGCCATGGCCATGCATCTGCCTTTACATTGAAAGCTAGATCATAACTGTGTGGCTTTAGGCCAGTTGGCCGTTCCACCGTTAAAGTAGGTGGTGTCACCACCTAGTGTATGTTTGTAAATGTGTATTCAAGTAGCAGGTCATATATTTGTGGTTTGGCAGTTTGTCGGTCTGGTATTTCTTATTCTTGAATTTTATTAAAAAATATAATTTTCGGAGTGGAAGTTGTTGAAGAATCTGAAAGTGAAAGTAAAGTATATTAATAATTATATAATATATTGTAATGTATTGAATGATAATATAATAATTATAATATAATGTCGCGATTCCATGATGATTTGATGTCCGTCGTATTGTGCTCGTATGAACTGGTGGTTTAAAGCTAATAAATAATACCGATCAAATACTGTGTACGTTGGCTAACCAACCTTTCAACTAACAGCCGGGTTGACGCCGGGCAATCAAGCATAACTTGATTTCCTTACTGGCGCTCCTGGATTCAAACTTTAAAAGCCAAACGTACATTTTATTTGTCGGGTTACTCGGTGTTTTTATTAGTTTTGGTGTTCCGTTTTGGTTGGTTTATGATGGCCGAAGGTATGGAATTCGGTTTTCGCTTTGTAAATCGTGAGTTTATGGATACTTATTGTGATTATTTGGTCTGCAATATTAATGAGTCTCTGATGGCTAAGTCTGTGAAGTTAATGAAGGAGATGCCGAGACTTCTCCCTCAATTAGCATATTTGTCTCTGCCGTGTGAACCGACACCTAATTTGTACTCTGAATCTGTTAAATGGATGTTAATAACAGTGGACCGTATATTTTCTCTAGTTCCAGAAATACCGTGGGATCCGTCGATGGTGCAGGTGATCGAACAGTCGGAGGCCAACTCGAACAATGGTGATGAGTCATCGGACGATACATACAGAGGATTGAGAGCGCTGTTCGTCAGTGATCGTGAGCATTCGTCCGGGTCAGTGCAGTCGCAGTCGGTTGGGTTTTCAGGCACTGAGATTCAGTTTAGTGAGATGGTCGGTCCATGTGCTCTGACTCAGGGAGTGATTCCCCTGCAGTTAGCCGACTCCGGTGTTGGTGTTAGGGAGTATTTGCAGATGAGTTCAGGTAGTAGATCGAAGCCCGAGGCGTCAAAGGTTCCTGGGCAGGTGTCCTGCCAGGTTCCTGAGACATCATCAAAGAGTCCTGGGCTGGTGTCCAGCCAGGCTCCCACGCCATCATCAAATGTTCCTGGGCAGGTGTCCTGCCAGGTTCATTCGCTGCCACGGTCAAAGGTTCCTGGGCAGGTGTCCTGCCAGGTTCCTGCGACATCATCATCGAATCGTGTGCCATCACCAAATGTTCCTGGGCTGGTGTCCAGCCAGGTTCATGTGCTGCCTTCTTCATTAAATGCTCCTGGGCTGGTGTCCAGCCAGGTTCATTTACCGTCTTCTATGGTGCCTGGACAGGTGTCCTGTCAGGTTTCCACGCCTACGCCTATGAGCACTGGACAGAAGTTCTGTCATGCTCCGTTTCGTCCGCAGCCCGAGTTTGTTGGCAGCGCTGCACCTTTGCCCGAGTTTGTTGGCGAAGATGCACCATTTCAACCAACTTCATTGGCCGAGTTTGTTGCCAATGCTAGTTTGGTGAATGGAAACAACGGTCACGGTAAGCATGATGGCTATGTCATGTCCCAGCAGCAGGAATTATGTGGCAGGTGTCAGTCGTCAGAAGTTAGCCCTATTGCCTGTCAGTCCAGTGGTACTGCGGAGATTTCAGTACTGGATGTGGTTAATAGGCTATGTGAGCGAATGGCTGAGCGTACTGAGTTGAGTGAGCGGCGTGCGCAAGAGCAAATGTTGCGCATGGGTACATTTGATCGTTTTGATGGCTCTAACGAAAATGAGTTTAATGTTTGGTTTTCTGCGCTAAACAACCGAGTGGAAAAGGCTAATGTTGACGATAGTGTCAAGTTGGAACACTTAATGTACTGTTTGCGAGGCAGAGCTAGGCACGATTTTTTGGAGATGGTAAACAAACCTAGCTGGGAGGAAGCGGTACGCGTGCTGGTGAATCGGTATGGCAGTGAGCAGCGGTGCACGGAACGCGTCATTGCGTTTCAGTCATGCAGTCAGCGACAGAGTGAGACGGTCAAGGAGTTTGCCGCCAGATTGAAGGCCAGTTGCCCGTTTGGTCCGGACTGTCCTGAAATTTATAGGCGTGGTGTGTTAATTGGACGCCTGTTGGATGGATTGATTAATGTGTGCTATAAGAGGATTGCGGCCAGAGCTGATCAGGACCCTACGTTGGATTTTGACCGAGTTGTGTCTGAAATTGTCAAAGAGGAGGAAATTGACAATATGTATCCTAATGGTAGACAGGTGCAGCCTAAGTTTGATCGTCATGCGGGTGTGTATGATGACAGTCAGCGTGCTAGTTATGAACAGCAGGCCAGTTTTCGTGCTCAGGGTCAGGGCAAGTGTTATTCATGTGGTCAAGAGGGCCATATTGCAGCGCGTTGTCCGTGGACTGTGGACAATTCTGGTGCCAGACATGACAGTTATAATGGTCCACCGGCTGTATATAGCGCTCCACCGGTTGACTCTGCGTACCAGACAGGTCATTTGGCTTACCAGCAGTCTCCGTATGATGTCACGAGACAGGATTGGGGTACTCCTGCCAGCGCTGATGTGAACTCGGGTCATGTTCACTCGTCTAAACAGGACCATCTACAGTATGTTAAGAGTATAATGCATGGTGAACCGAACGTGTCACGACCAGAAGAATCAGTGATGCCTGGATTGAATGAGGTATTGTCAGAGCTGCGTGATCAGGTTGCTGAAATGAAGGCTATGTCAGTTAAAACACAGTCTAAAGAGGTTCCGGAGTCGAAAGTGCGTGGTAATATGATTAGTTCTGTCAGATTACCAGTCAAATCGGTGTTGGTGGCCGTTAAGCCGACAGGATCGAGTAAGATTGCGGCTATTATTAATGGTGTTAATGTGTCGTCTGAACGCTTTACTGCAGATACGGGAGCGTTGGCTAATCTGATTGATGAGAGTTTTTTAATGCGTCTACCTAATTACCCTGTCGTAAAGCCCTGTAATGTGCCGTTAATGGATGTTAATCAGAGAGGTATTCGGTGTGAGGGTATCTGCGAAGTTGCTGTCACTTTGGGTTCGGAAACCCATAAGGTGTCGTTCCACATTAAGCGCAATCTGGGTGAGGATGTGCTTTTGGGATTGCCAGGATGTGAGCTGTGGCGTCTGAGATTGGTGAATGAGTCTGGCCTTGATTTGACTTCATACGTACAAGCCGTTAAAAAGTCAAATAGTTCGTCTTTGCAGCCAACTGTGTGTAGACAGCGTCGTTGTGCATCGCCTGAGCGTGAGTCTCGTGTGTCACCAGCAGTGAAGAAACGTCATCGACCCCCGGACATGTCACCTGTGGCGCGTTGTAAGCCAGATCGGAGAAAGGTCCCAGATCGACCAGAGAGTATTGATCATCGTCAGCGAGACAAAGCTGCTGTGTCGAGGAGCTGTGGTAAATGCTCTGCGCAGGGTCATCGGTTTCATGAATGTCCCAATGTCAGTTGGTGAGCTGCAGGATGTAGTATGTAAGAAGTGTGGTGACAAAGGACACTTCGCACGTTCGTGTACGGTGCAGGTGGAGAAGCGCAAGTGCCATGCGTGTCACACGGTCGGTCATCTGAGCTTCAACTGTCCGAAGGCGCAGAACTCGGAGCCCTTTCCCGTGCCGTAGTTTAGTAATTATGGTCCAAGTTGTTATATTGGTATTTTTTTTTACTTATGCTTTTAATCATAAAATTTCTATTGCAGGCTTGTGATTAATAGTCTTGTAGTTATGGTGATTTATTCTTTGCTATATTTCATGCCTATATATTCTATGATCATTACATTTGACTAGACTATTTTTCTATTTGATTTACTGATGATTAGAGTGTCTTTAGAACTGCTATTTTTTGTGATTTGTCTCTATTTGCATTTTCCCACTCATTTATTCGTTTATCGTCCCCGCCGTGGACCCCCGTGGGCCATGGGGGAGTAGTAGGTGGTGTCACCACCTAGTGTATGTTTGTAAATGTGTATTCAAGTAGCAGGTCATATATTTGTGGTTTGGCAGTTTGTCGGTCTGGTATTTCTTATTCTTGAATTTTATTAAAAAATATAATTTTCGGAGTGGAAGTTGTTGAAGAATCTGAAAGTGAAAGTAAAGTATATTAATAATTATATAATATATTGTAATGTATTGAATGATAATATAATAATTATAATATAATGTCGCGATTCCATGATGATTTGATGTCCGTCGTATTGTGCTCGTATGAACTGGTGGTTTAAAGCTAATAAATAATACCGATCAAATACTGTGTACGTTGGCTAACCAACCTTTCAACTAACAGCCGGGTTGACGCCGGGCAATCAAGCATAACTTGATTTCCTTACTTTAAGATCTATAAATAGCATCCACATGGCCAAAAGTATATATATAAATTTAATTAAACGGTGCACATTCCCCCATCGTTAAAAAACAGTAAAAACATTTGTGAGGTTCCATTAACAAACACGAACCCAACGGCAGGTATCATCGACTTGTAAAATAACAACAACCATGGCCATCTACATTTGCCTTCGATGCCATCATTGCCCTTCGAACTGGGTGGCTTGCGGGGCCCAGTTGGCCAGCATACAAGCCGTTCTAC
>OZ038445.1:5510227-5520227 GCA_964036265.1 Daptonema setosum
AACAACAACAACAACAACAACAACAACAACAACAACAACAACAACAACAACAACAACAACAACAACAACAACAACAACAACAACAACAACAACAACAACAACAACAACAACAACAACAACAACAACAACAACAACAAAAACAACAACAACAACAACAACAACAACAACAACAACAACAACAACCTCCGGCTTCGCCAGCTTCGAATAGACATTCGCCCACTTCAGGTCCGGGAGGAGTCTTGTCCTTGTTCTCGTTCCAAAGATCAATCACCTCTTCCGGGATTCCGCCATTGTTGTTACCACCGCCGTTTCCGTTTCCGTTATCGAAATTACCCGAGCCCCTCTGAGGATTACCTGAGTTTTAATGGGGTTTTCCAGATGGTTTGAGTATTGTTTTCATACATGTACATACAAGCAACTAAAAATGCCCTGAAGGCATGGGGAGTAACGAATATGGTTCGATCCTGGCAAGTCCAATCGTGAAAAAGTATGAGACAAGAAAGTTTTATTCTTATATTTTAGATAGTCTGATCGTGAAAAAGCAGGAAACAAGATTTGCGATGAATCACGAAAAAGCTTGTACTTCATTAAATCAAGAATCAAACCAAATTACACGAAACATATCTGGAACTTTTCACGAGTGGCGTGGTAATCATTAGGAATAAGATTTATTTTTAATGAAAATGCTGGAATTCAGTAAAAATATCTTACGAAAAAATCCCATGCTTTCTTATATAAAAATTAGATATAAAAGGGTCGTGACAGATTGGTCACACAAACAGAAGATAATATATATGCTCAGAACTAGCTAGACGAAATACAGAGGATTTCGTTTTCACATAAAAATCCCAAATATGTTTCGTGTAATTTGGTTTGATTCTTGATTTAATGAAGTACAAGCTTTTTCGTGATTCATCGCAAATCTTGTTTCCTGCTTTTTCACGATCAGACTATCTAAAATATAAGAATAAAACTTTCTTGTCTCATACTTTTTCACGATTGGACTTGCCAGGATCGAACCATATTCGTTACTCCCCATGCCTTCAGGGCATTTTTAGTTGCTTGTCTTCTACTTTTTTATGTGTGAACAAATCACATATAGATTATGTGAAAAAATCTCAGATCTTCGATAAATTTGGATTTTCAATCATTGAATTACAGAAGAAACCGTGAGAACAGGGATCGCTCGCGAGCCCCTTAATTTTTTTCTTATAGAAGGAGTCATTACATAATTAATTGACAGAATGATGTAAAAAAATTAATTAGTGATAATGTGAATTAAAAGCTGCCTCACGTTATCTAAAATAGACCGTTGAGGTTCTAGAGCAGTATATAATATCAAAAATGAAACAATTTAACATTCTCGTTGTTATTGATTTTTAGGCGTATTGAACTCAGAACCACCCGTTTAACATGCATACCCACTATCCACTTGACTACCTTGACCAAGATACTATTTAAATTGGTTCCCATCATCAAACAAAATATCCAATCATAAATGCATCATTACATCTAATGTGAAAGTAACTTCAAAACTTGACTATTATTTGGTTAGCACCGAGTTGTACTAACGAGCTGACGATATGTACCATGTGACCCTAAAAAATTTCTCCACTAGACTACTTAAAATACGGTTTTGATGTGTTTTAATGATAATAGTACATCTCTAAAAATGACGAAAAAAATCTTTGAAAAAAATTTTTGGTAAGTTTTTTTTCTATTTTTGCTGTTTTTGACAGATTATAAAAATAAATTTGAAGATCCTGATTAAGTTTTAAAACCATACCTTATTTGAAATTTAGTCCCTCTAAGCTATCTGTTAAAATCAAGTTTGTCATGTCTCTGTATAAAAAATTTTTTTAAATCCAATGTGGCAGCAACAGCGTGAGTGAGTGAACTTTAATTTTTACCGATTTTGGCGGCCCGTAATTTTTTTTTTAAATAGCTGAGCAAATCATATTTTCTGTATTGAATAGAGCTTCAGTCTTCCCAAACGTTCTACCAATACGAAGGACTTCAATATTTTGAACTTGACAATAATCTGAGTTTCAAATGGGCAAAAATCGTCAACAAGGTCGAAATTTTCAAATATCTGTTTTTCGGGTTTTACAGAAAATACAATGGGTTTATCAAAAAATAGGTCGAAATAAAGTGTTAATGAAATTAGATTCCGCGTCGAATGAACACAAAATGAGAATCATTCGGACACTGACCAGACCTGTAATTTAGCTTTCCTGAAAAATGTCTATAATTTTTTTCTCTATGTACCCCCTTGCCAGTTTTGCGTGTTTGATGATATTGAAAAGTTAAATAGCGGATCATACTAACATACGTGTCCTATACTTTCAGTTAAAATTTCAGTTTGATCGAATCACTCTATCGCTCATACAACGATTCTTTTTTCATTTTGCCTGCGATTTTTGACATTTTTTCCATAAAATCCCCTAAAAATGGTGCAAATATTATTCCGATCTGCGGGACAGTTTAATAATCGTTTTCTACGCTGAAAGTTCATATGTATACCAATTTTCAGCTCTACAGGTCTCACCCAGTTTCCATACACCGTTTTGGGGGAGAAAAAAAAACGGAAAATCGCATTTTCATCATTTTCGGACCTGAAAAATGAAAATTCATCCCTACCGGGTTAAAAATAGCCAAACAGATGTAGAATCGCACGAGAAAACCGATGAAACAGACTAAAAGTTGATACGATGAGGCTAGATCGAGATACTCGCAAAAAAGCTTATCTTAATCGAACCATATTAAGGGAACGGCCTAACGGCCGTCCCTTGATGCAAGGAAAAACAAAATTTTTTTCTGCCGGTGAAGATTTTAGTAAACAGGAATTTTCTCCCATAGCGCTCCAGGTTCTATTGCACAATACAGCTTTTACATAATAAGTGTATGAAGGGTTAATTGAATCCTGATACAGAACGGGAAATGAATCGGTTAAGGTTATTTGGGTTTTAGTACGGAAAGGAAAGAAAGGGTGATCTTAATGAATGGAAGTTAGACGGAACAGAAAACATCTTTATAAGGCCCTACAGTAAAACTCCGTAATGCCAAACTTTTTTTGTTCCCGAGAAAACAATGTCATAGAGACGTAGAATATGCAATTTTTTTCGAAAACACAAAAACATTTTTTTACTAGTTGATAAGTTTGGCAACAAATATTTTATTTTCTTTCAGATGGAGGAATGCTGGTTAAGGATTCTCATATACATGTATTCTCCGGTTAACAGAGTACACACACTATGATACTTGACAGATTTTTACATTGAAGTAACTACTATTATACCTATGGATTACAATACAATCATGACTACAACATGTAGTATACCGTTTCTGTTTTTGAAGAGGTCCAGGTCCGAAGATCCCTCCGGTACAGGTGGTAACTCTGCTGTTGTAGAACTTGTTTGAGACGTTATCGTTATCACTGACTGACTGACTGACTGACTGACTGACTGACTGACTGACTGACTGACTGACTGACTGACTGACTGACTGACTGACTGACTGACTGACTGACTGACTGACTGACTGACTGACTGACTGACTGACTGACTGACTGACTGACTGACTGACTGACTGACTGACTGACTGACTGACTGACTGACTGACTGACTGACTGACTGACTGACTGACTGACTGACTGACTGACTGACTGACTGACTGACTGACTGACTGACTGACTGACTGACTGACTGACTGACTAACTGACTGAATGACCGACTGACAGACTGACTGACTGACTGACTGACTGACTGACTGACTGACTGACTGACTGACTGACTGACTGACTGACTGACTGACTGACTCACATTATCATCTTTAACCTCCAAAACCATCGGTGCCCGGGAATCCGCCATCTCCATAAATATCCACCACGTCTTTCGGTACCGGCGGAAGGAGAAAATCTGCCGGTTTTACGTTTTTGGGAATTTCAGGCAGCAGAAACTGTTTTGGATCTGGGACATCGGGCAACTTGGGCACAGCTGCACCATTGCCATGATTCAGTGAACAGATGCCTGGAACAGTGAGTGAGTGAGTGAGTGAAGGAGTGAGTGAGTGAGTGAGTGAGTGAGTGAGTGAGTGAGTGAGTGAGTGAGTGAGTGAGTGAGTGAGTGAGTGAGTGAGTGAGTGAGTGAGCGAGTGAGTGAGTGAGTGAGTGAGTGAGTGAGTGAGTGAGTGAGTGCGAGTGAGTGAGTGAGTGAGTGAGTGAGTGAGTGAGTGAGTGAGTGAGTGAGTGAGTGAGTGAGTGAGTGAGTGAGTGAGTGAGTGAGTGAGTGAGTGAGTTTATAAGTTTTTTTCTGACGAAATCTAACCAATTATCAATGCAATGAGTTGTTGTATGCCGTCCATGGTAGTTATCTGGCCTACAGTTTTAACCGTTTAGCAGTCTTTGTTTTACTAAACCAAGATTTTAATGGATGAAAGAGTCTATACAACTGCTCAAAAATATTTGTCGCAAAATAGGCAGCAATTCATATGAAACATATTTGACCTCTGTGTTTACTTGAATGATGAAAACGGTTTTAAAATTAACTTTGTTTAGAATTTGAAACTTTGTTTAAAATATGTTTGTTTATGTGAAATTTATCGATCAGAAAAGTGAAAAAACATGTCCCGGAGAAAGATTAAAATTATGGAAGTAATTAATTTTTATGTGAGTAATTTTTTTTATACAAAAAGAATATAATTTACTTTCAATATCAGTTTGAGTTTATATCATTTATTATAGTTTCTTATTGCTTCTAAGTATTTCCCAATTGGTATCCGCATAAGCTAAACTTAACACATTAGTAACTTTGCAAAAGAATTGGGTCCTGTTGAACTTGAGTTTTGGAGTAGACTTACACAATGGCGGGAAAAATACATACTAAACCAAGGATTATGTAATCTAACTTACATTAAAAGTTTTTTATCTTCATGTGTGTATCATGCACAAATTCACGAACTGCTCTACATAGTTCACAAAACAACTATTTTAATAGACAATTACTTATGTGCTTAGAACTTTGTCACCAACGTTCGTTTGGACAAAGTTCGTTTGAACATGCGCATGTCTAGAAAAACCTCTCCTCGTTCGAAAACTTATTCTTTATGCTCTTTCTGTTTCAAATACGCATGATGTCTTGTTTGCTTTAATGTTATGCTTTATGTCTAAGAGTTTCTGATTCTCCCGTTTGCGCAAAGAAATCTTTTAGAGGTAAAATCGGCCAACATAACTGGATTTTATGACGTGAATTCAGCGTAATGGCGTTGATACACTAGCGGACGAGAAGGGGTGGGTAAAAAAAGAGATTCCCCCTCCTTGAGGTTTTAATTTTTTTTTGTTAACTTAAGTGTAGGTAACAAGAACTGAAAACTGCCAATTTCCCTCTCTTTGACGGGATTCCCCTCATTTTGGGGAGTTATCCTGTTCTTCAGTGCGTTGATATGATGACTATTGAATAGCGTTCTGGTTTTATATTATCATTAGATTCTGTCTTTGGCAGGTCTTGCTTGATTTTGCATGTGAAAAAAACTTGAAACGAACGCAAAGAAATATCAATTATGCAAATGTTCAATTGTTTTTTGTTTCACTGTCACTGTATGTAAATAATAAAACGTGTGAGTTACTCGGAAAGGTTGCATTTCAATAACGATTTTTGAACCAACGGAAACGTCGTTCTTATAGCTGAATATCATATTTCTTGGGTTTCGGTTTGGCAGCGTCACACTCGACTTACTCATGCTGATGTAAACAAGTGACCAATCGATATCAGAGTCCAAGATACAGGGTCAATCATAATAACAGGTGTATTCCAGTTCTTAATCCAAAAATCATAAAATTAGCTTCAAATTTTTTCAAAAAAACTATATGTTGTATAAAAACCGAACTGTAATCACGAAAAAAAAACAGCTTGCCAGATTTCACAATTTACGCCACCCTGTATCGGTCAAACAGTAGGGTAAATGACGACAATGGGGGTGGGGACTTTCGGGCCATGTGAAACAATAGCCATCGGAGTTTAAGGTGGTTATGGTAGCCTGGCAACCAAGATTCATTGACATCAGCATCGGCTTACATACGTGGGAGAAAAAATTGCTCACAATAACGAAAAAATCGAAATCTATTTGTGTTTTTTCATTCTGTGAAATCGTAAACTACCTTTTCGTAAATTACCTAAGTAATTTTGTATTACATACAGATATGTGGAAGGAGATAATGGTTGGCATCCATTGACGAAAATAATCAAAAAAATTTGATTTTCTCTAATTTGAGAAAATTATTATATCTGTAACTTTGAAAACTGTCGTTTATACGAAAAGAACTTGACAACTGATATAATATCCGTCGACCATATGCAGAAACAGATGCAGCGGTACCCTCCGCAACAGCAGGGGTTAGAAAAGTATTTTGGATTTTTTTAATTAAATTTCAGGTGACTTTATGCTTCACGGAATTCCCAACTTCAAAACAATAAAATCATTACAGAAAGACTTTTTCCAAACATGTACAGACATTTATATAATACGTACATTCATGCATTGCACACCGAAAAACACCGATAAAAATGGCATACATTCAAAATCAGTCGCCTAAAAAACTGATAAATTGAGATCACCATAACTTCCAGGTACTATGATAACAACGAGTACGATAGTGAGACATCTGGCGAACCAACACCACGACAAAAAACGCCTCCACAAAAACAGTCGGCTGGCAAAAAAACACCGCCCAACAAAACCAACAAGGTGCGGTTAAAATAAAAAATTACAATAAAAAGCATCTTATATTATATTAAAGTTATTATTTCTATTCATATTTTATACAAATTCTTTTTAGGTCACTAAGGGTGCCTTCATAGTCGGAGTTGCAACTTTGTTCGAAACATTTCCGTAAACCCTTTCCACTTCACAATCAATTCCGAAACGTTTTCGAAATCGAAACAGGAAGAAAAAATGGAAAATGTCGAAACGAAACTGTCAAAGGTTTACAGAAAAGTTGCGAACAAAGTTGCAACTCCGACTATGAAGGCACCCTAAGAAGATGATTATGACTTGTTTTTATTGCAAAACTTTCCAGGTTATGGTCGAAGATGAGGAGGACCGGGCGGCCTACTATGCCGCTGTGCCACTGACGGAGATGGTTGGTGACACAGTGTTGTTGTTGTTGTTGTTGTTGTTGTTGTTGTTGTTGTTGTTGTTGTTGTTGTTGTTGTTGTTGTTGTTGTTGTTGTTGTTGTTGTTGTTGTTGTTGTTGTTGTTGTTGTTGTTGTTGTTGTTGTTGTTGTTGTTGTTGTTGTTGTTGTTGTTGTTGTTGTTGTTGTCGTTGTTGTTGTTGTTGTTGTTGTTGTTGTTGTTGTTGTTGTTGGTGTTGTTGTTGTTGTTGTTGTTGTTGTTGTTGTTGTTGTTGTGGTTGTTGTTGGTTGTTGTTGTTGTTGTTAATCTTGTTGTTGTTGTTGTTGTTGTTGTTGTTGTTGTTGTTGTTGTTGTTGTTGTTGTTGTTGTTGTTGTTGTTGTTGTTGTTGTTGTTGTTGTTGTTGTTGTTGTTGTTTTTTTTTGTTTGTTGAAAAATGAATTTGCAGTGTTTGAAGATGTATTTGAATACTTACTTATACGATACGTGAAACGCGAACGATAACGGGATACTAACAAAACAACAACTAACTTTGTTGCTACATCTTTGTAATTTGTTTGATTCCTTCTATTTCCTAGGTAACAATAATCATAGTGCAAGGCAATTATCTGGTGCTTTTTAAAACTTTTTAAAATTATAAAAAAATATCTGCAAGCTTAATAAACTCGAAATAGAATTATTATTTAGGTTGGTGTAGATCGCGGTGTACGCCGTAGTGTGTTGGCACTATGTGGTCTCGGCATCGTGGCAGACGGTGGTTCCCTGTACTGGCTTCGCGTTGTGACTAACATTATATTCTTCCTGGCCGCGAGCACAGCCACTGTCGTTTGCGTGATCGGATTGTTCAACGTTGGTTTCACTCACTCATGATTGAATGAATGAATGAATGAATGAATGAATGGATGACTCACTCACTCCCTCCCTCACTCCCTCCCTCACTCACTCCCTCCCTCACTCCCTTCCTCACTCACTCATCCACTCACTCACTCACTCACTCACTCACTCACTCACTCACTCACTCACTCACTCACTCACTCACTCACTCACTCACTCACTCACTCACTCACTCACTCACTCACTCACTCACTCACTCACTCACTCACTCACTCACTCAATCACTCACTCACTCACTCACTCACTCACTCACTCACTCACTCACTCACTCACTCACTCACTCACTCACTCACTCACTCACTCACTCACTGACTCACTGACTCACTCACTCACTCACTCACTCACTCACTCACTCACTCACTCACTCACTCACTCACTCACCCACTCACTCACTCACTCACTCACTCACTCACTCACTCACTCACTCACTCACTCACTCACTCACTCACTCACTCACTCACTCACTCACTCACTCACTCACTCACTCACTCACTCACTCACTCACGCAGGCTACGGGTCTGTTCCTAAAAATCTTCTACATCACAATCATCAATATCACTGGAGTGGCTGCCG
Source organism: Daptonema setosum (assembly GCA_964036265.1). Taxonomy (NCBI): domain Eukaryota; kingdom Metazoa; phylum Nematoda; class Chromadorea; order Monhysterida; family Xyalidae; genus Daptonema; species Daptonema setosum. The sequence goes on from OZ038445.1 coordinate 5,518,821, forward strand.
TGATGTCAATAATGGTATGGTGGGCAAAAGATACAGGTGAGAAAATGTTGTTGTTGTTGTATTGGTTGTTGTTGTTTCTTTTTATTGTTGTTGTTGTTGTTGTTGTTGTATTTGTCTTCTCGTTCGATAACCTTGTGGAAAAGTGGCTTCTCAATGTTTAATTTTTTCTTTCTAAAATACTCAAATGACACGTGAAACGTGAACGAAATTCTGAATTGAAATCACTTGTTCCTTTTATACTTTTTCTTTGTTGTTGTTGTTGTTGTTGTTGTTGTTGTTGTTGTTGTTGTTGTTGTTGTTGTTGTTGTTGTTGTTGTTGTTGTTGTTGTTGTTGTTGTTGTTGTTGTTGTTGTTGTTGTTGTTGTTGTTGTTGTTGTTTTGTTGTTGTTGTTGTTGTTGTTGTTGTTGTTGTGCATGATGTAACTCGATTTTCAGTGAAACAGTACTCCGTGCTCGTATTCAGTGGAGATGCCACAGGCGGATCAAAACCTTGGTAAGTATAAATGGCTAAAGGGCCTAACATACTTCACCATAACACGTAACATAACATAACACCATAACATAGCTGGTTATGATGCGGCGTGTTATGTTATGTTACGTCGCGTCGAGTATGTTGACGAATCATAACATAACATGAAGAAAATATACGGGTATAAAAAATATACTTAATTTTTTGTGAAAGAAAAATCGCAACTTTACAAAAGGGATTTTTTGTTACTAAATCATATCAGTTAGTTCGTTTTTATGCCACTGAACGTCTGTGTATTCTTCACGATACAGATGGTTGTTCTTTCAACGAGCACCCGATCGTGGATGGCACAATAGAAGAAACCATATAAGTAAAATTATGTTTTCCACGGTGAGAATCAAATTATGTTCATCATAAACTGCTACAGCCTGCCTTCCTCTTTGAATAATTTTCAATTTTTTATGAACGAGTTGTTCGGCTACCAGTGGCTATACGAATAAATTTTTTTGTCTCTTTGAACTTGTTTATTGAAAAAAACCTAATTATATTTTTTTTTTCGAATTCAACAAACCATATGATTTTATTTTCAATAATTTTTCATTATATTCATCATTGATCACGATTAAGTTAAATAATAATAATACCTTTAGAAGGAAATGGATTTAAATTTAAGTAAACGCTTATATACAAATACAAATAAATATGGTTATGAAATAAATAATCCCTATATACAAATAAATACGTACATACATATGCATACAAAAATAAATTGAACATTACTTGAATTGAAACGTTACTTAAAAAATCAGTGGTTGACAAGTTAACCTCTTTACAAACATGTACACAAAGCAGAGTAAATAAAGTACATATTATGAGAGGTAAATAATCACCAGTTGACGCCGGCTGACCTCGGGTCCGGGCGGCAATTGATCAGCCTA
>OZ038445.1:5525227-5535227 GCA_964036265.1 Daptonema setosum
GTTGTTGTTGTTGTTGTTGTTGTTGTTGTTGTCGTTGTTGCTGTTGTTGTTGTTGTTGTTCTGTTGTTGTTGTTGTTGTTGTTGTTGTTGTTGTTGTTGTTGTTGTTGTTGTTGTTGTTGTTGTTGTTGTTGTTGTTGTTGTTGTTGTTGTTGTTGTTGTTGTTTTTTTGTTGTTGTTGTTGTTGTTGTTGTTGTTGTTGTTTGGTGGTGTTGTTGTTGTTGTTGTTGTTGTTGTTGTTGTTGTTGTTGTTGTTGTTGTTTTTGTTTTTTTTTTTTTTTTTGTTGTTTGTTGTTATTTTTTGTTGTTGTACTTGAAGATTCTAAGTAATATTTTTCAGGCATTTTCCCATTGTGATTACGGCGCCGTTCACCTTGATGGAATGGTTTTCACAGCTGGATGAATCGCAGGCCTGTACCCTTCAGGGTAAAGATACTCATGTGATCGGACTTGACGCCTGTAAGGCGTACTGTGCACTTTACCGTGATAATGGTCACCAGCGGACGAGAAGGGGTAAAAATGAACTTTCCCTCTCTTTGGCGTTTAAAAAATGGAATTTGTTCCCTAAGATTTAGTTAAAATGGCCTGAAAATTGCCAAAGCCCCCCTCTGTGAGGAAATTCCCCACCCTTTGGGAGTTTGGCTCGTCCGGCCGTAATCACGGCTATAGCCATGTGAAAAACTATAAATTGTTGTCACTCACGTATGTCTGTCGTTTTTTTACCTTTCTCGAATAGGCCTTTTCTGATGAATTTTTCCGAAACATCGAGAAGATCATCGAGACAGTCATGTCGCAATAAAGCCAGTACTCGGATGGTGTTTGAACGGAAATCGTTTTATTAGAAAGTGCCTGATTTTCTTGATGTGAAAACTTTCCCTTTTCTACCTTTTATTCAATCATCTCTGATTTAACAAAAAAATACAACATTGTATCCGGGTTTCGTTCATTTTTTGACTCGGCATTATCTCTATTGTAAATATTTATTAATCTAGCTGCTTTTTCATTGTTTCCTGCTAGTCATTGATTTTTTTCTCCATGTAAAACACGATTGTTTTATTATATTGCTTATTTTCATCACTAATAGTTTTTCACTACGCAGGTATATATGTTTGCCATAAACAGAAATAAAAAAGTATTGAGTAAACGCAGTCTGGAAATTCTCCGCAAATAATCACTCAACCAGAATTCCGAAATTTCCACGGCTATGAATCTCCAGTTATATTCTTATGACAGGCGGGATAACATACCAATTGAAAATCCGGGAAGTTTCATTCAAAGAGGAAGAAACCATTTGATTCGAAGATTTTCTCTGCTTCTTCATACACAAAATCACCATGTGACTCGTAAAGACAGGAGATAATCTTCTTATTTTCATGCTCCACATACGCATAATCCGCATCATGGTTATTCCACGTTTCAGTCATGCATGCAGGTGTTTTTTTGAATGAAAACACATATGGGATAACAGTGATGAAAATTCCAAACAAAAAAATCCCGCATTTTTGCAACACTTTTATCACTCATCACAATTTGTAATAAATTTACATTCTCAACAACAACAACAACAACAACAAAAACAACAGCAACAACAACAACAACAACAACAACAACAGCAACAACAACAACAACAACAACAACAACAACAACAACAACAACAACAACAACAACAACAACAACAACAACAACAACAACAACAACAACAACAACAACAACAACAACAACAACAACAACAACAACAACAACAACAATGATAATCGATATCACTCGTGAAAAATCACGCCATTTTTTTCTTTGTATGAATTTCAGAGAAATTCAGATAATTTCCGCCGAGCCGATTATGCAGCTATTCGTTTCAGCCAGCGTAATCAAGCGATTATATAATATAAGATTGATTCATCAAATAAACTTAACATTCACAATTGAGTATGAAACTTTCAAAGTCATACTTAACGCCATTTTGTTGAACTCCAATCCATCGATGTTTGGATTTATACCATTTAATGGCTGACAAAAATTTCAATTTTTGCCTTTTTTGTAATGAATTTTTTTGGTGAAATTTTTCAGGTATAGTTTTTTTTGTAATTTATGTGAAAATGTCACGAACTTTCCAATGTTCTTTTAATCGAATGCAAAAAACTTACAAGTTTCCACAATTCTTTTAATCATTTGTGAATATCACACTTATATATTTGACAATCATCTTTTCACCAAATAGAAAGACTTGCAAAATGCTACTCACTGGCGGACGAGCAAAGGGATTGGAATTTTATCAAAGAGGGGGGAACTAGCAGTTTTAAGTCCATTTTATCTACACCTTGAAAAAATTTACTTTTCAAATTTGCTAAAGAGAGGGGGAATTCCACTTTTCCCTCCCCTTTTCGTCCGCTATAGTGATGCAACTCAACATAACAGATTCGTAAGTTCTTCTGAGTGCTTTTCGTAACTGAATATGAGTAACCGTACTTATTTCCATAAAAATATAAAGCATCCATTTTTCATTTACATTTTTTTAGTTGTGTCGGTCAAACTCGAGCGAAAATTCAATTTGACTTTCATTTTCCTTATTTTCATTACATTTTGTTGACCTCCGCTTTGCCCGATAAATCAATCAACCTAAATTCAGGAAATATATGTATTCATCTAAAAGCTGGCGGCATCGACGTACATATATGACAAATCACTGGCGGACGAGTGAATTTCCCAAAGGGAGGGGAATTTTGCCAAAGAGGGGGGAATCGGCAGTTTTCACGTAATTTTATCTACACCTATAAGAACAAATGCTGCTTTTTGAAACCGCCAAAGAAGGGGGAATTCCACTTTTCCCTCCCCTTCTCGTCCGCTAGTGTGACAAATGGATTATTTATTATCCAAAATCAGGATTTCCGTAATCAATAATAAAAAACCTTTCCCTCGCGGACGAGATGGGGGAGGGGTGAATGAAGTTTTCCCTATTTGGCCTGTTCAAAAAAGTCAGTTTTCCCCCAAGTTTTGGATGAAATTTTCTTAATACATTTCTTCATTATTGGAAAAATATCAGCCAGAATATCCTTGAACCCTTGAATCGCACATGAAGTCTGCTGAACATCTACCTCTAATGAGTGAAATTGTACTGTTGTCGCTCACAGAAGAGGTAATTTCGTATTTTTCCCCATTTTGTGGTTTCAAAAAGTATGACTGATTCCCTGCGACGTAGATAAAACGGCTTCAAAACTGCCAGTTCCACCTTTTTGAGAACAGAATTCACTCTCTGAAGGGTGAGCTCGTTCACCCAATCATTGAAAAAAGGGGGAAATGTTCACCCACTAGCGGACGAGAAGGGGAGGGAAAAGTGGAATTCCCCCTTTCTTTGGCGTTTTCAAAACATATAACTTGTTCCTTAAGAAGTGGGTTAAATGAAAAAAATTCTGCCAGTTCCGCCTTTTTGGAGAGATTCCCCTCCCTTTGAAAGGTGAGCTCGTTCACCCAGTCATGTTCACCCCTTTCGGATAACAAAATGTATGTAATGTTTTGTTGCCGGTTTGAACTCAATGTCAAATCGCACATAATCCCGTAGAACACGGGCGGACGAGGGAGTAACGGAAGAGGGGTATTTCCCCTTCTTTGGGTGTTCTAAAAAGTAGACTTTTTTCTCAAAGTGATAGGGAAATAGATACAAAACTGACATTTGTCTCTCTCCCTCTGATGGACTGGCTCATCCGCCTGTACCGCGATGGGTAAATCAGTCGATTCGGCCTACTGCCAGTAGCGGATGAGAAGGGGAGGGCAGAGTGGAAGTACCCCTTTTTGGAGTTCATTCCTTTGGGTGTGTTATAGGGAGAATAGCTTCAAAACTGTCGATCCCCTCCTGTTTAAGGGAGTTCCCCTCGCTTTGAAGGAACGCATTGCCTGCTGGTAAATTTCGTGGAAGGCAATTCAGTCGATTCAGCCTACTACCACTAGTGGAAGAGAAGGGAAGAGAAGAGTTGAAGTACCCCTTCTTAGAGTTTATTCTTTCAGGTCTATTAAAGGGGAAATGGCTTCACAACTGCCGGTTGCCCCATTTAAGGGAGTTCATCTCACTTTGAAGGGATGTGTTTTTTGCTAGTGAATTTCGTGAAAGGTAAATCAGTGGAATCTGCTGATCACGGCTGACTGCATTCAGAATTATTGTTTTGAAAATCGCTGGGCAACTCGTTATTTGTATGGTTTTTATTCTAAAATTTCGCAATATGAGTTGAATACCGAAAAAAACATGCCTTTTATTTTCCTTATGTTATGTATTTTCAAGACTTATATGGTATGGTTTTCATACTCTTATTATTCTACAAGACACTGATAAAACCAGCTGAAGCCCGTATGTTGTTTCTGCAAGCAAAAATAGCTTGCCCAATGCTTCTGATAATGAAACATCAGAGAAACAGTGTTAACACGCACATCAATCATCATCACCCCATGCTATACTGTGTAAAACTATGGTGTCAACCGAGTTGAGTTCAGGCTAGTTGATGTTTCATTATCAGACGTTTTGGGTCATATTTTTGCTTGCTGTAACAAACATACGGGCTTTACAATCAAGTAGGAAAAATAATATATAGAGAAAGATTATGTATTTTTCAAGCAAAATCTTACACATTGAGCCAACAAACTTCTATTTCCGGAAATCGCCAAACCATTGCGAAATTTTCAGTTTTGACTTATTCCCAGACCAGATTTGATGATACTATCGTTTGTAAATTTAGAATGAGCGTTAGTCAGTTAGTGCTAGTTAAGTCAATCGCTTTCCTCCTCTTTCGCTTATATCCACTTACCACCACCATGGAAATAATGTGTTTGAACTCAGTGTCATTCGCCCTACATGGATGCATTGGATGCGTGAAAATCCATTCACCTTGTTATAATTTTGACTTGATCAACCTTGTGATATAAACATGTATAATCGGTTTATCTCTTTTAGGTGATTTGAAAATACAGAAATTTTCGCATCCGCCTTTATTAGCTGATCAGAAAGCAAGTTGAATTATCTATCTCTCTTGGCCTGGGGTAAAAAAATTTCGGTTTTTCCTGAGGTAAAAAACGGCCTAAAAAGTGCCGATTCCCATTCTTTAACGCTGATTCCCTACCTTTGGGGTACTTGTTGGTCCGCTCTCGGTAATCCAGCACATGTGGTTTTTTAAATTTTTTTATTTAGTTTTCTAATCCTCGCGTAATCTCGACTCCACCAGTGTATTTTAAGGGTTTATGTTTTGGGTATTTTTATTCCACCCAACTAGTGTTGCATGACGAAATGGAGTTTCGTGCATCGGCGGACGAGGAAGGAAAAAAGTGTTTAGAAAAATTAAAAAATGTACAAAAAAATCTCTGTTTTAGCAGTTTTAAAAAGTATAACTGGTTTTAAGATGTAGGTAAAATAGTCACAAAACTGCTTCCCACTTTTCGGTAAAAATACTTTCTCTTTGAAAAATTGGCCCGTTCGCCACTATACCCGTGTGTTTTAAGGGTTTATTTTTCGGGGTTCTTTTTATTTCCCCCAATCGCTGGCGGATGAGTTAACTCTCTTAAGGGAGGGAATTTCGTCAAAGAGGGGTATGGTATGTTTTTTGGCCATTTAACCTCACATGAGGGAACAATATCTATTTCTTAAAAACGCCAAAGTGTGGGGAATTCTCCTTTCCCCACTCCCTCGTGCGCTAGTCCCCCCCCCCCCCCAGTGTTGCATGGGGGAATTGGGTTTCATGCAACATGAGTTTCGGCGTTTGTTGTTGTATATTATTCAGTTCGGAGTTCTGAAAGCGACCATGAACAAAACGATAGATTTGGTTGAAATTTTTGGTTTTTAGGACTACATCGAGTATTAGTCTGAAAACTAAATGAAAAAGTTTGATGGTTTAATCTGAAAGCTCAACTTTAAAACTTTGATGGGTTAGTCTGAAAACTCAATTTCAAAACTTTGATGGTGAATGTTTGAAATTTTTCTCCTTTTTAAGTTGATTGTTTTGCATTTAATTTACATACTGTTTGTTCATGCGAAGGGTGTAGGAATTCGTTATTTTTTCCAAATTTATGGGATTCTTCTATTTCCGTATGTAGCTTCTAGATATAAAAGATTTCACAAACCATGCAAAATTATACCGCTAATCAATAGCGTGTAATAATTAGGCATTTAATCAGACCCCTAAGTTAATCACCTCACCTGAACTCAAAGTAATATTCTAACTTCAATTCTTCCGTGATTCACGAAATTTCACGACTTCACGACTTAACCACTTACCGACTTGACGACTTTGCGACTCTCAATGCGGCACAAGATTGCCGGTAATTTTTATGACGACGATGATGATGAGGGAAGTGAGTAATGAGTTTATTGACGTTTGACATTTAGGAGACGTTTTGGCGACAATTTTGTCGACACATTCTCTAGTGCATGTCGCTATTAGAGGACAAGAAGAGGGCTAGATGGAGGGAAGTGGATTGTCCAGTCAGTCATCCAATCAGTCAGTCAGCCAGTCAGTCAGTCACTGAGTTAGTCAGCGAGTCAGTGAGTCAGCCATCCAATTACTCAGTGAGTCAGTCAGTCAGTTCGTGCGTCAGTATTTCAGTCAGTCAGTCAGCCTATACTTCATTGAAACAGTCAGTCAGTCAATCAGTCAGTCAGTAAATCAGTCAGTCAGTCGGTCGCTCAGTCAGTCAGTCAGTCAGTCAGTCAGTCAGTCAGTAGATCAGTCAGTCAGTCAATCATTCAATCACTTTGTCAGTCAGTCAGTCTGTTAGACAGTCAGTCTGTCAGTCAGCCAGTCAGTTCTATATGAAACAAAGTAAAATAATTTTGCTCTACGTTTAATATGAACTATCCTCTTTTTGTGAGAAAAAAACTGTCTTCACGGTTGGAATTGACTACATACATGTACATGTTGGATAGTGGCTTCTTCCACTAGCAGACGAGAATGGGAGGGAAAAGTGGAAGTCCCCCTTCTTTGGTGAGTTTAAAATTGCAGTTTATTCCCTAAGGTGGAGAAAAAATAGCCTCAAAACTGTCAATTCCGAGTGGAGTTCCCCACCCTTTGGAGGTTTAGCTCGTCCGACAGTGGCTTCTTCCATAATCAAATGTTCAATCACCCATGCAGGTGTCATTCACACTTAAGGTGGACAATTACTGGCTGACCGACCGAGTGATTGGATGATTGACTGACTGATTGATTGACTGACTGACTTACTAAATGACTGACTGAGTGACTGAATGACTGACTGACTGACTGACTGACTGACTGACTGACTGACTGACTGACTGACTGACTGACTGACTGACTGCCTGACTGACTGACTGACTGACTGACTGACTGACTGACTGACTGACTGACTGACTGACTGACTGACTGACTGACTGACTTACTGACTGACTGACTGACTGACTGACTGACTGACTGACTGACTGACTGACTGACTTACTGACTGACTGACTGACTAACTGATTGACTGACTGACTTAATGACTGACTGGCTTACTAACAGACCGATGGATTGATGATTGACTGGCTGACTGAATGACGGATAATGAGGATAATAAAAAGACTATGTACATAACCAGAACGTTTTTATGTTCATTGGATTCACTCACTCAGTGGCCCGAATCTTGGTCCGAATATTTTCAGGTTCATCGCATGCATGGGAAACTTACATGTCTGTTACGTTTCATTAGGATTTGTTACGCCGTATTAAACTTTGTTACGTGTTGTTACGTTACGCCATGTTACGCTCATGTCTTTCTGTTATATGACAAAAAAAATTCGAGGGCATTTCTGTGTGAAATTTCATTATTCAACACATGTCAAAAATTTGTTACATGTTAATCCTGTCCTTGTTAATAATAATTAAGGGAAATGTGGCTTGCTGTTTCACTCATGTTTGTAAATAAATTGTTACTGATGGAGATAAAAGGTTGTTGTTGTTGTTGTTGTTGTTGTTGTTGTTGTTGTTGTTGTTGTTGTTGTTGTTGTTGTTGTTGTTGTTGTTGTTGTTGTTGTTGTTGTTGTTGTTGTTGTTGTTGTTGTTGTTGCTGTTGTTGTTGTTGTTGTTGTTGTTGTTGTTGTTGTTGTTGTTGTTGTTGTTGTTGTTGTTGTTGTTGTGGTTGTTGTTGTTGTTGTTGTTGTTGTTGTTGTTGTTGTTGTTGTTGTTGTTGTTGTTGTTGTTGTTGTTGTTGTTGTTGTTGTTGTTGTTGTTGTTGTTGTTGTTGTTGTTGTTGTCGTTGTTGTTGTTGTTGCCCATGAACAGAGACGTCAGAGATGCGTGAACATATGTTTAGGTATTGCGGTTAGTGCGTTGTTATCTCTCTATCGGATGAGAAACGTTTTTTACGTCTAAAAATCTTTTGGTACAAACCAGAATTCGAATTTTTTTCCCCAACAAGATTTATTCAAGAATTTTTTTTTCAATAATCTGTTAAATGTAGATTTTTTAAAATTTTCACCCGCAACATTTATAATCGGTTGGTCTGCAGGTATCGCGATCTCACCCGTGAACGATTCTTCAATTACTATTGTTATTATTTCTGTGGTTGTTGTTGTTGTTGTTGTTGTTGTTGTTGTTGTTGTTGTTGTTGTTGTTGTTGTTGTTGTTGTTGTTGTTGTTGTTGTTGTTGTTATTGTTGTTGTTGTTGTTATTATAATTTTTTGGTGTTTCTGCGCACGCGCACGTGAGTGAGTGACACGCGTTTTTATTATATTAGTTTCATTATAAAAAAACTACATGTGGATTTATTGTTAGTTTTAGCAAAAAAACTACATGTGGATTTATTGTTCGTTTGAATCGCACCAATTTGTACATTGATCGTCGTAGATTTGTTTCCGCAGATGTATAATTTTTATGCAAATATGGTGGGGATTTTGCGAACCTTTTGTATTGATTGAGGATCGTACGAAATCTGTATCAGCCTGTGGTCAACAATTCCATGTCACTGAATTTTCCTATCTGAATCTTTGATTATGATTTCTCATTAGGCAGTATGGACGAGAAAACCCTCCAAATGGTGGGGAATTTTCTCAAAAAGGGGGAAATTGGCAGTTTTAGGCCATTTTACCTCCATCTTAGGGAACTAATTCTACTTGTTGAAAACGCCAAAGAGAGGGGAATTCTATTTTTCCTCCCCTTCTCGTCAGCTAGTGTCATTAGGATTTATAATCTTTGCGGTTTCCACCGTGATCTTTAGATAGCTTTCACCGGGCCAATTACTGTTAACGTTTGTACCTACGTTTATGAAATAAGTTACGTATATGAAGTATAATAATTTCATTAACAAGATACCCTAAACGAGCTAAAAAGAATGTGTCCGCTTTTCGCACCACAGTTGTTGTTGTTGTTGTTGTTGTTGTTGTTGTTGTTGTTGTTGTTGTTGTTGTTGTTTTTTCATGTTGTTGTTGTTGTTGTTGTTGCATTTTGCATTCCACAAGTGAATCACACATCGATTCAGCTGATCGGCCTGCGCAACTGCCATGAGAATCTTGAGAAATCTTAATTAAGAAATTCTAGTACACAACATCTTGATGATGTTCGGCTAATCTCATCGTAGCGAACGAGAGAAAAGGAATTGAACTTGGAATTATAATTCTTTTGAGTACTTTTCAAAAATTCCTAGCTAAACCCCAAAATGCCAATTTAATGGGTTGTTGAATTTAGTTGGGAATTTCTCCCCGTTTGAGGAGAATTCGCTCCTTCTGATGAAATTCCCGGTCCACCGCAATTAAGTCATCTAGAAACGCCTACAATCGGATTGAGTTATGTTAAGACAAAGAATTGCGGCTGATCTTCATCCTATGAATAATCATTCATATTTGATTATCTGTTTTTTTTCATGAATGCACAAACGAGTTTGTATCGAGAGCAGTGCCACATTTGAAAATTCATTCATCCAACGACTTTTCTGACTTTCTCTGACCGAGCGTCACTTCAGAGTATTTTTTGATATCCAGAACATAAAAATGTAAATGAAATTACCCGCTGCCCGTGGACATGACTGTGTGTCATCTTTGCCACC